>JAHWFP010244993.1:0-61804 GCA_023313725.1 Lithobius niger | reverse complement strand
CTTTCGCAAGTCAATAAAGATGGCAACAGTATAAAGATTCTCTTCAAAAGCATTTACAACATCCTGAACGAATTTGAGTGTTGCCCCTTCAGTACTTCTTCCAGGTCGAAATCCATATTGACTGTTAGTAAGAATATCATTTTTGTCAAGATAAGAGTAGAGGCGCTTAAACACAACCTTTTCAAGAATTTTTGAGATCACAGGTAAAACCGAAATAGGTCTGTAGTTGTTTATATCATTTTGGCTTCCACCTTTATGAATCGGTATAACTTTTGCTGTTTTAAGGTCATCAGGAAATTGCCCTTCAGCTAAACTTAGATTAATAATTTCAACAAGAGCAGGAATAATCTGTGGAGCAACTTGTTTGATAATATCAGTTGTAATCTGATCATGACCAGCTGATTTAGAATTAGCTAAGGTATTGATAATAGAAGCTAACTCAGGACCGGTACAAGGAGACATGAAAAACGAATTGCTGCTGGGCTGTGAATACATATCTGTGACAGTTTTATTAAGATTAGGGATAGCTTTCTCCAGATTACCACCTATGGAAGTAAAATAATTATTGAACTCCTCTGCAATGTTAGAAGGATTTGTAATCGATTCATTGTTTTTAGATAGAGTCTTAACCGAAGAGTTGAATTTATTTTTACCCATGAGAGTGTTAATAATTGTCCATGTGTCTCTGATGCTTTGGTTTGCAACTTTAAGTTTATTATCAATATATAATTTTTTCACTTGTCGAATAGTTTGTACATGTACTCTGTTAAATGACTTGTAACGTTCTTCATCTTCTGTCGATCTGGTTCTAAGGAAGTCCTTATATAACTTAGCTTTTGTTTTAGAAGATTTAATGATGGCTGGGGTAATCCAGGGATTAGTTGTGTGTTTATTGTTTTTATGTACAGTCCGGAGAGGGAAACAGTATTCAAACAAGGACTTAAAAGTACTGGCAAAATGTCTGTACACTACATTAACGTTAGTTTTTGTATCTGGCAGAAGTTTGTGCGAAGTAAGTGCCTGCCTGAATTTTTGAATGGACTGTGGATTGATGTTTCTAATTTTAAAGTCAACTGATTTAGGCGAAGGACAAGCCGTCACTTTCTTAAAGAAAGTAGTGTGAATCGTGATCAGATGATCAGAAATTGGCTCAGTCAGTACTGAAGCAATATAAGGGTTTGTATGGTTGTTGCAGAAAATATTATCAATAAGCGTAGCAGACGTCTTAGTAATTCGTGTAGGAACTGTAATGGTCGGAATTAATCCGGTACTTTGAATTAAATCAAGCCAGTCAGAAACGCTAGCATCTTTATGATAACTAAGTAAATCAAGATTAAAGTCACCAACAAGGTAAAGTATATCTTTGGAATGACGTATTTTATCAAGCATAGAAGACACACTTTTGCTAAATTCATCATAATTGGTGTTAGGTTGTCTGTAAATGACTCCAATTACGATATTCTTCTCATTAGCATGACGAATTTGTATAAAGAGTGATTGCGCAATATAGCGATTTGTTTCAAGTTCAAGGTCACTTCTACGTTTGAACTGTATGCCGTTCTTTATATACAACATTACTCCGCCATGATCATTATTTTTTTTATCTTTGTTATTGCCAAGATTTACGAAATTATCCAAAGAATAGATGCCTTCGTAGCCATCTGGAATCCATGTCTCCGTAACAGCAATGATGTCTGGAGAACAATTAAAATCATGGATGAAGGATTCAAGCTGATTAAAATGGCCATGCAGGCTTTGAATGTTAATACCAACAACAGTAAAAGGAGATGAGTTGATGCTGTAATCCGAACTTAAATTAATAAATTCAGAGCATGAACTGTATGCTGTATTGGCCAAACTATTAGTCAGTAAATTGGCGTCAACGTCAAATCGTCTTATATGTTCATCATCAGAAAATACTTGAGAAAAGGAGTTAATATTATTATTGACAGCAGTATTCATAAAAATGTAAAGGGTTTAAAAAAAAAACAAGGAAGATAAACTGAGTAGGCTAATGCAACCAACGCAAGTGAACAACAACAATATTTTAACAAGTAATTAAACTACAAATAAATTAGTTTACTTGAACTAACCTAAAATTAGAAGGGGAAAAAAAAGTAAGGATAATCTTAAGGGAAAATTCTTAGAGCTTACGGTAGTGAAGGCGCAGGACATGACAGAAAACTAAAAAAAAAATAATAATAATAAAATAAAAGTGAAACAACAGATATATAATGGGAATATTATAAAAAATACTACTGCAGGGGGGAAAAGCTGACTAGCATGGTTGCTTTATTAGGAATTAAGATCCGCCATAGACTGAATGTTGATCTTTCTTCCTGTTGAATTTGTGGTCATCACCCGTCCATCAGTAGTCCACACTTTTTTAAATCCGTATTTATTTTCTGCAGCCTTCAAAAGTGATAGACGTTGCTCAGTTAGGTCTTCTCGTATCACAATTTTAGTTCCTTTCAGTTTAGACCTTCTTTTAATGACAAGCTGGCGTTTCCTGTATGTTGCAAATTGCACAATAATCGGACGTTTGCCTTCGGGCGTTTGTTTTCCAACCCTATGGCAGCGACCAATATCGTCCAACTTAAAATCCTGAAGTTCTAATTTTTGCTGAAACAACTGAAGGACCCGGACATCAATGTTTTCGTTTTCCACTTCTGGCACACCAAAAATCCGCACGTTATTACGTCGTTGGTATTGCTCCAAATCCGACATTTGTCCCAACAATTGGCTTTCTAGTTCCCTAATTCTCTTTTCCTGGGTTTTAACAGAAGCCTCAAGCTGTGTCACTTTCTCAATATTGAACGAGTTTGTTTTTTCAAATTCATTCATAACTGCTTTTGTCACTGATTCCACAATCGTCTCAACAATTAGCTGCACAAAATCTTTCGATTCGAGAGCCTCGGCAAGCGCTTGCTGGACCAGCTGTTGTAAGGACTGCTTATCAAGATTAGCTTGTAGTGGGGCTGCTGGCGTTGGGTTCGCCGAATTCCCCGGGAGAGATGGTGTCTTCCCGTTGGCGGGACAAGTGGGCGTGTTCTTGTTGCCTTTGGAAGAGGGAAGCTTCTCCTGTACCTCTTGCCCACTAACCCTATTTGGGGTCGTGTGTACATTTTTGTTTTTCCCAGTCATGTTTTTCCCAGTTATGTTATACGATTAGGCCACGCAGAGAATCGGGTAAATAAATCACTGTTGAATCACTTTCGGTAGATCACTGCGATTGCTGGCTACTTACATTTGTCGTCTGCAGCTTTAACTTGCAATACTTTCCTTCATGATCCCTCACTACCGACTTGTTGTAGAGCTTACAGCCGAGGAGTCACCACGCCAGACGCCATCTTGAGACTTGAAAATGGATCTGAATGAGGAGAATAGGCTTTTAAATGGACCTGAATGAGGAGAATTGGCTTTAAAAAGGATCTGAATGAGGAGAACTGGCTTTAAAATAGACCTGAATGAGGAGAATTGGCTTTAAAATGGATCTGAATGAGGAGAACTGGCTTTAAAATGGTATGAATGCAGAGAATTGGCTTTGTGCTCTTAAGGTGTCATAATTATGTCCTCTATAATTTCATCTGAAACGTATGCATCCCATCATTAGGCTGTATAGCACACCCGAAGCATTACGGTACGCAGTGTTTTTACGGAAATTGTTAACTGCGTAATTTGTATGCTGATAATGTACTCAGTTCAGCCAGCAGGTAGCGATAAGGCATAACGAAGGTAACGCTGGCATATCCTAAATATATCAAAATATGCGTCGTAAGTCGATCAGATTTTTTCTTACCTCCATGAACAGCAGTGACGAAAATAAGAAAAACGCAGGATTTAATCATTCTGAAAAGACAACAAAAAATTCGCTGTTAATTGAACAAACCAAAGCCATTTGTTTCCCTTTTTTTTATTGTTTATTAGTCAAATTCCCAGTAACCAGTAACAAGGTAACATTTACCTCTTTCGCGTTATCAGACAGTTCTGGCAGCATGACACCGTAGAAGGTAGACTACAACTTCCTTGACAGCATGGGCGTAGCGAAGGGCACGCTACTACGTGCCTACAAGGTCAAAATTGCTGCACTCGAGTAATGAGTGTGGAGTTTAATGACCGATTTTGTTATCTTTGAATAAGACGTAAAACGCATGCGGAAAATTTGAACTAAACCGGGCAATTTAGCGGCGTGCACAGGTCGGGGAAGGGGGGGGGGTATTGCCGCCACCCTTTTCTTCACTGCTGACTTACGAAGTGCCCTTTTCGTTTAAAAAAAAATGGCCATTTGCTGATGCGGAGGTTCCTGAGAAAGGGCCTAAGATGAGGATAATTGGTCAAAAGGGACAAACAAGGGCAGAAAAGAGTAAAAAAAAACCACAAAAAAGAGATTAAGGTCCCCAGTAAAAAAAGCTACTGTGCCTTTTTACTAAAAGTTGACCCTGTGCTCTCCGGGGTATGTGCTCTCATGCTACTGGAACAATGGATTCAAAAGGCATCGTAGAGAAAGACAAAGAAACATACACCACCCTGGATGAGAACTTTAGAAGCTCAACTACCCAGCTTTGCTCCACGCCTCCCTAAAAATAAATAACATCTAACGAACCGAGGAGGTAGGTGTAAAGCGTAACAAACTAAAGTATTTCGTGTGGACCAGATAGGCCTAAAGTGTAGGCAATTACTGCTTCGACTGAGACTGAATAACTATTATAATTAAGTTAATTTAACTATAAGTTACGAGGGAATATACTGAGTGATATTTCTACTTGTATGCCTTTTAGTGAAAATGGTTTTAACAAAAATACGACGTAACATGTTTACTCACGTATGACGAAGGTTATAGGATATTTCACCTTCATGAATAAAAGAAAATAGGTAAACACGATAAAGCACCAAAAACACACACAAAAATTGTGTTAAATAGCATAGTAAGCTTGACAACACAGCTGGTGAAAAAGAGGAAAGTGGGAGGGGGAGGTATATCTGTGATATTTGTGTACCTGAGGTATTTAATAATAATAATAAAAGATGTATTACCCTTAGATGGTAAAAGGATTCCGATAGAGGTGAGATAATCGACCCGCTTACATCGTTCTCAAATTTACAGATAAAACTAGGTATAAAATATATAACTCGAGGGCATCCACTTAAACTGGTTTTGGGGTCTTCGCACACAAACTGCCGTAAATATTTTTTTGCTAACCGTGTTGTAAAAGTGTGGAACAGTCTTCCTGGCGAGTTGGTGATGTTGCCTGCCCTGAATTCCTTTAAAGCAAAACTACATACATTGAATCTGTCAAGATTTCTGACGGTTACATAAGTCGGTTTTAATCTGTTAGTTTTTTGTTATTTGATCTTGTATAACGACGGACTTCTGTTCAGTATTGACATTTTTTTTAATTTTTTAAAAATTTTATTGTATTTTTATCTTTGTATGACAACGGACTTCTGTCCTGTATTGACATTATTTTTTTATTTTTTCATTTTTTCATTTTTATTTTGTTTTATTGATGTTTTATCTTTGTATATCTTTTAGTTTGGTCAGTTCTCCCCGCCGTCCCTTTTTACCCCATTTTAAAAATTGTTGTGCCATTTACTTTCTATTGTTGGCATCCTCCACGTCTCACTTTTAGGCTGACTTTTAGTGATCGCATCCGATCCTTGTCAGACCTGTTGCTTCACAACTAATATTTTATTTATTTATTTATTTATTTATCAGCAAGATACATCTTCAGCCTAGTGCACATATCATTTTTTCTCCAAACACAATAACAGAAGGAAATAAAGATGTGAGAAGTTCTTCTTACAAAAACAGTCACAAACCAGGACACACAAGATATTTAGAAAGATCTACCTTTTTGATCACAGCGTTTGTTTACTCTATTTACCCACAGCTGCCCCAAGTCTGCCTGGTCATGCCCCCTAGCTAATTATTCTGGCATTGCCACTGAGTAACATGCGTATCATATAAGACCCACTGCAAACCAAATGAAGCAGCAGTGTGGTTCGTGCACTACTGCTTCCAAGTAAAAAACGGATTCTAACGGCTCAATCAAGTCAGTTTCCTTTCTCCTTTAATTTGTGAAATCCGTGTTCCACGGCCTCTAAGGGAAAACGTAAAAATTTCATTGCCAATAATTTTGGGGACGGCATGAAGCAGAAAGTAGAAACTCTCAAATTTTAATGAAGAAAAATTAAACTGCAATGCGAAAGGTATATGCCAAATTTTAATAATTTTTCTACTCGTCAAATAATTCAGTTTAAGCAAGCATTCCTGTGGGTCGGTGGATGAAGACCCCCTGATCCAAGTGACCCGCGGAAAAATTTAGACCTGAGTCTCCCACTCAATCACCTACCAGTATTTGCACTATGTGCCATGCATGCGTGTACCAAAGTGAACACCTGCTTTCCGAGCTATTGGCCCGGAAGAAACAATGGTCTAACATTGTTTTCTTTTTTTTTTCTTTTTTTTTTGCAAACTGCGGGCCAATAACTATTTACTTATTGGCTCGCACTTTTTAAATCACTCAAGTATCAACAAAAAATCGCGTAAGCGATCCCCTTCATCGAACTTTACATTGTCTAAGCATTGTTGATGGATTTCAAAGTACCCCATCACCGTTCAGGCAGTGAAAACTCAA
Source organism: Lithobius niger (assembly GCA_023313725.1). Lineage (NCBI taxonomy): Eukaryota > Metazoa > Arthropoda > Chilopoda > Lithobiomorpha > Lithobiidae > Lithobius > Lithobius niger. The sequence continues at coordinate 55,166 of JAHWFP010244993.1, read as the reverse complement.
CGACGAATAGCCCCTTCAAACAACTTCTATTAAAAAATTGTCTTGCCCAGAGTATTGTTGTTGGAAGTGACGTGTAAGCAGACATTGTTTACGCATTGTTACTCGATTCTGAATGCCCCATCATCGTTTAAGCAACAAAAACCCAACGATGAAATACCCCTTCAAACAACTTCACTCAAAAAATTGTAAGAGATGTTTTACAAAAGACTTTTTGGGATGGCCCGAAGGACATTGTTGCAGGGACAATGACATTGCCAAGGAATTTCCTGATCAATTGTTATTGCGAGCGGATATTCAGTCGGTTAAAGCCCTCAACCTTGGGTCATTTGGAAACAAGACCTCACGGGCGCTGCACTCCCTTGTGCATTGTTTACGAATGGCACGCGGTTTTCTGACAGTAGCGTTTACTTATTGCACTCTTTGCAGTGCAGTTACCAGAAATAATGGTTCATTGTTGCAGGCGTTCTGTCACCGAAAGTTACTGCACGGCTACTACAATGGTAGAATGAAACAATTTGTGATAAGATATCCATACATCTGTTTAATCTATATCATATCAAAAACCAAAACTGGTGAAAGGGGCCGCCAAGTTCCGAATTGTTCGGCCCTTCAAAGGAGTGATATCAGCACACCAAAACATTCGCCAAGTTAATCTCACCGCTTAATAGTTCGAAGGTTAAATGAAAACTAGAACATTGCTACTTTCGGTAGCAATGTTCAAGATTTCATTTAACGTCCAAAGTATTATTTGTTGCGATTAAGTTGGCGAATGTTTTTGTGTGTTGATATCACTCGTTTGAAGGGCCGAACCATTCGGAACTTGGCAGCCCCTTTTACCAGTTTCGGTTTTTGATATGATATCACTCATTTTTGTTTTTAATTGGATATTGACGGGCAGATGTGTAATAAACTGCCACTTCAACAAAAAATTGGTTTTCAACAATTTGCTATTATCTTTTGTCGATAGGCCGAACCATTCTCAACTTAGTCACTTCTTTATAGATTTTTGGTTTGGTTTTAATTTTGTTGTAATTTGTTTTATTTAGTTAGTTTTGGTGTGTTGATATTACTCCTTTCAAGAGGCGACCACTTTCAACTTGCTGGCTTCTTTACCAGTTTTTGACTTTGTTTTTACAGTTGGTTAATTTTTCGTGAATTGGACGTGAATACAATTTCTTTGCAACATTTTTAGATTTATCGTGATACACTAGTGTGTGTCTAGGCACACGCACGTCAGTATACACGTTCTCATTGTCCGAACTTTGGCCGTTCCAATGAGAGACGATGCTGACAATACTAACAATGGTTATAACAATATTTTCCTACTTACGCGCCCTCCCACGCCATTCCTGTTACGCCCCCAAGCTCCAAACCATAAAAGGTACGCAGTTCGTATTGTACTGCACCTATTCGCCCAATTTCATAGCTGGAAGCCTTCCCGTTATCTCCATATCGATGAATAATCACCCTATGGAATTTAACATGGGGATGAGCGAATTAGCTAGCTAGTAGTAACACTTTTACAACGTTATTGAGGGTCAGATTTTGCATTGAAAGCAGCTTAGCTGGCATTCCTACACGAGTTAATTTTTGTGAGGTGGCTCATTGCTCACGATTTCAACACAATTTAAGCTTTTGTACCGCATTATTATTTTTCCGCAAGTACCTGAAATATGCCCAACTATGTTTCAAGATATAAGACACTGACGCAATGGCGTCGCGCTACAATGGTTTACAACCTCGACAATTGAAGTGATGTGATGTTTGTTGTGATGTTTGTTGCCTAACTTGGCGCGACGCACTAGCGTGTTTCTAGATCGTACATCATAAACCAAAGTCTCATAGCAGAAATGAAGCAACGACCCCCGAAAGGGGAACCCCTACAATGAAAACGGGCGAGTGTGTCAATTCTTTGGCTTTAAGTTGGAACTGGTACGTTGTTGCCTTGAAAAGAAATTGAAATTGGCACATTGTTGCCTCGAATAACAATTTGTTCTGCGCGTTATCACAGAGGCATGTCTTAAATGACATCACGAAGGAGTTATTTTTCACACGGTACGGATTGCTCAAGCCAAAGCGAGAAACCGGGAGTGGAGAGGAGAGCCTGAACGGCAAATCCCCGTGTGTGGAGCAGTGCGTCTGCCAGCTCTGCTCTTGGCATTCTAATGCTACAAAATAATGTGTTGGGAGGGTGGGGGCATTGCGTCTTTCACCATTAAGCTTATGGTTACCCATTAACTGAACATAAAAGGTAATTTTGGGTTGTTGTTTGGAATGGGGACCAAATCAGTTTTGGGGAGATGATGGGGCGAAAGGGAGAAAAGAGGGGTGGGGGGGAAAAGAGGGGGGGGAGAAGACGGGAGGAAAAGGGAAACTTACAGGAAGAAAAATTGCCTGTCGCAGTCAACGTTCAGGCAACCGTGTTAAATGACTTCATGCTCGAAGGACAGTTATTTTTCACACGGTACGGATCGCTCAAGCCAAAGCGATGAACTGGAAATTGTGGGTTCCTTAACGGGGAATGCCCATGCGTGGCGCAGTGCTTCTGTTATCCCTGCTCTTTAGAAAATAAAGACATTGGGGGTAGGGGGAGCGCGTCGGCTACCACTAAGCATATCATTGCGCATTAACTGAACCTAAAAGCAAAGGAGAGGCAGGGAGTGGGAAAGATGGGTAGGTGTATAGGAGGGGAACGGAGAAGGGAGGGAGTGGATGGGAGAAAAGCGCGTGGTGAGATGGGAGGGAGAGGATTGGAGGAAAGGGAGAGTATTACAGGAAAAAAAAGCCCGTCGCACTGTACGTTCAGGCAACACTAAGCGAAAACTGGAAAATAACCATGGGCGAAGCAAAACCGCGGGCAAAGCCGGGTACTACTGCTAGTACTATATATATTTCGCTTAATGAGCAAACATTTCATGATTAAACAAAGCAAGCTTCAATAATGCCGGCTAATCTGCTGTATCCTGGAAAAATCAGCAAGAGGGCGAGCGGGTTAATTTTGGAAGCAAAGAAAAAGGGTGAGTGGCCGACAATGAGAACGGATATACGCTCTAACAATTAGAAACAAATGAATGAATGAATAAAGCTGTGACCCTGGGCAGTATGCTCTATTACAAATACTACAACATACCACAGGATACTACAATTAAGAACCAACCACTAAGAACTGACACTTATGTCCACGCTTCCCAGTCACACCAACTCCAGTACCAGTCCAGCATGGCCCGCCGCACTGCCACTCCTACACCACTTCTTCCGTACCGTCTTTTCCACTGCACAGAGACGCTACTGCACCACCGTGCATCAATCATCACCCTCCTCGTACCTACACAGATACTGGGGAGGGGGAATACACATAGCACACCGTTAAACGCAGAACCTTCGTTGCCCGCGACTATTTTGCAACAGCCAAGAGCCGACGAAGGGATTCATCTCCCCCCTCTACAGACAGCAACTGTGACATTGTTGGGTGGGTCACACTCCACCGTGCAATCATGCCCCTCTGCTGCGCGTGCAGACGACATGTTATCAGAAGATGCTCCACAGATACCTCCACCCACAAAATATGCACATTGGCAAAACTGCCACCCTAGCCTATGCAGATGCACCGGGAGCTGGGATAGCCCTGTGTGTAACCTGGACAGTATCCTTCCTCACAGCCCATAACGGGAGGTCATTGAGAACCGAATTCAAGTAGCACTGGGGCTGTAGCCGATACAGCCCATGCCCCGTGCTAGCTCCCTCCCACTCCAAATTCCACTTGTGAAGGAAATGATCACGCAGAAATGACATCTTCATCCCGACTGAAGAGACTAGAGACACACAAAGAGTGTCCTCACCCTGAGCCTCCCTGGCGAGGCTGTCCCACCAAAACATTACCCGGGACATCAGCGTGACCCCTAAACCCACTCAATGGACACTACACCCATTTGCTGAGTGGCCCTGAGTTTCCAGCAAATGGAAAAGAGGATCACGCAGATCCAAATTATGTACTGAGCGACGTATGAACAACAATGCAGACTTCGAGTCAGTATAGGCCGTAAAAGAGAGCAGAAGCAAATCCAAAGCCACATCCAGGGCTACCAAAATGGCGACAAGTTCGCAGTGGGTACTTGACCCCACTGCCTGACCCCCTACCCCACAGACAGTGACGGAATTGTAACACCAAAGCCTCCTGTCCACTCTGACCGTCGAAAGGAGGTGTCACAATACACTGCACAGTCTGTGCATCTGTGGGAAAGCATATCCTCAAGCTCCAGACACTAATCCCACAGGCTAGGTGGGATAACTCTGGTAACATCCAACAAGTTTCCTGCAGATAGCTACAGCAACAGAGTGGCACCATGGCCAGCTGCACCAAGAGCCTCGCGAGCTCTCGGACCAAGGTTACAATAATCCCATAAGACCCTGCCAACTGGGTCCATGACTCCCCTACTAACATTCCGCAGGCAGAGAGACACCAGCAGCTCCTTAGAGGGGACATGCAACGGCGGCTCATTCCCCTTTACCCACAAAGCCTGCACAGACGTTGAGACCAACCAGCCCGTGATGACCCTCAAACACTCGTTTACAGCAGTTTGTAGTGACCTGATGTGTCTCTTCGCCGTGCACAGAAACGGCAAGTGATAGTCTAAAAAAGAGACCCAACAAACGTCCTGTACACAGCAAGCAGTGGGCCGCGCTTCAGATTCTATACCCTAACTAGTTTCTGCAAGATCGAGGTACGAGCCTGGACCTTTTCCCTCAAAGCCAGGACATGCCCACTCCACTCCAAGTGCTCGTCTTAGAGGATACCTAATACCTGACAACCGACTTCTGGGAGATAGTTTCCTCCTCAACAACGACCGACAGAGGGTCCCTGCTCCGTACTGCAGCACACTTGAATAATGTTGACTGTTAGAGCCGAGTTGAATCAGTGGGAATCAGCTAGACCGGCGTATGTTACGGCGGGAAACAACTAGTTTTTAGAATTTTGAATTGTTGGTATAATTTGTATGTTGGCAGGTTATTTTTTCCTTGTTTGACTGTTTTGTTTTGTGTTTGTTGTAGGTCATTTAGCTAACGCTCTGCTAAATTGTCCCTCTCGCCGTCAACTGTCCTCCTCCTGCGAGCTGTTAATCTCCTTAGGTTATTGCTCCTTAATAAATCAAATCAAATTAATCAAATCAGGTGACTGTCTGTTTAGTAAACCCACATATATCAGAACCATACCTTAAATGAATTTACCAAGCATAATGTAGCCTCAGCTTTGTCAAATTGTCCCACTATTTTCTTATTTCGTTTAGGGTTAGCACACTTTGTCTTAGTTTTGTAATTACATTTTTAACATATGAACAAATTTTCAGTTTTTATTCGAAGTCGAAAAAGGCTTTTCTTGTATCTGTATTAAAAAACTTATTCTTACTACTACTGTTCATGTGTCGACTAGCTATTGGCAGAAGGTAAGTTTTATCTTTACTTAATTTATGTAAGTAATTCAGTTTCCTTCAACCAAGTACTTCGGGTTATAAATCGTGTTGTATTTTTTTTGTCACATCATTGTAATTTAAATGAATGGAAATGATGTCATCAGCATATAAAACAAGATATGTGATCCACTGGAGTTGCCAATATCGTTAACGTAAATTAAGAATAAAAATGCCCCTAAAATAGATCCCTGAGGACCACCAAATTTCACACATACAAGTCACACTACTAGTTGTAGTTTCCATTTTAACACAGTATTTAGTCTGGGGCCAAGTGGCATCCCGTGCAATTTTCGTGGGAGAAACATGCCACCTATGGCAAAGTGTTAGTGTGGTTACAGGCTTTCAAAAAATCTTTGGTGTCAACCCCGCATTTTTAGCAGGGGCGGCCCCCCCCCCCCCCGCGGGCGGGGGGATTATATACCCCTCCTTAAAATAGGAGTAAGTAGCAAAATTAGTGAATCCCCATCATGTTTGGTATCAAATGAAAGGTGTTGGTCCACAGATTATTAATAAAGTACAACATTTGACCTTCGACCTCATTTGACCCAAATAAAGGTCAAAAAGGTCAAAAATTACAAATTTTTCCACGAATTTGACTAAATTATTAAATTTTTATGGTATCTTGTCATGTTTGGTATCAAACGAATGGTGTCGGTCCGAAGACCATTAATTAATTATAATATTTGACTTTTGACCCCATTTGACCTTAATACAGATAAATAGAAGGTCAACATTTTAAGTTTTTCCCAAATTTAATAGAACTAGTGAATATTTACTATGCTATCTTGTATAGTATCAAATGAAAGCTGTTGACCTGTGGATCATTATAAATTGATCTTTGACCTCATTTGACCCACTTTACTGATGACTTTTAAACATTCACAAGTAATCACGTATCATGTTAAAATCACGATAATGGCAAAACAGCCATTGGCTTATGTATACCAGCAAAGCAATTGTAGATGCATAGATGCGATTTGCAAGATGTTCTATTATGACCAGGAGAGCTATACATCTTAATGGCAGTTATTCAAGCATTAGGATCCTATATTGAAAAGACAGTGGTAGAGGTAGAATTATACAGTCATCAGACAGTACAAAAAATACTGCAAGGAAACCATGTCAGAAGAGCTGTCCAAGCTTATCTATCCGTATTAGAGGTTCTCTCTTCATGTTCTGTTTCATGCATTTTCGAAAAAAATATCCATGTATCAAAGCATGCGTTGAAGATAACGCTTTTCGTTTAAATAAGGCATGTGCGGAAAGAGATGTAAAAAACATTCCACTTATTCACAAAGAAGTGTCGAATATTTTAAAGACAGAATATGTGATTAAAGTTTTTTAAGAATTCGAAGCTGCTGATGCCACTCAGAGCCGGAGCAAGGCGTTCGAGCGCCCGGGGCCAGTAGCCTTTTGAGCGCCCCCTTTGTCGCTATTTTACAGCAGATTGATACCTCCCCTCCCCCACGCCTCTTCCCAAATCTACCCAAATGAACGGTGTCACAGAGATAATGCTAACACACTGAAAACACACGAATCATGAAGGGGTGAGGTGGGTAGGCATGAGACAAAAATATTTATCTACGCATGAAGGATTACAATAATTGTATTTAGGTCATGATAGAGCTGCCCTCTGACTGGCAAAAAAAAAACTAACAAGAACATGAATATGGCAACAAATATTTAACTATCGATTCGGAATTCGGGTACTGTTCACAATAAAAATATTAAGCATTAAAAAAGGAGGAAGTGAACTTTTAATTGTGGACTTCATACAAATTGTGGATTTCATACAGCCGGCATATTGGATGATTTTCCAACGTGATGGCTGTGTGACGTCCACTGTTTGTGGCAGCTCCAACTTTTTTTTTTTTAGTGTTTTACCATTTTTATTGTGAACAAGTACCAAATACCTGGTCGAAAAATTAAGGATTTATTGCCAAATTCATCCAAAGAATTCTATATTAAGAATCATTCTTTTTTTAGTATCCATAGGGTGCAGGGTGCCTATATACTGCTGCAACTCACAAACTAGTTTTTCAAGAACAACTGCATTTAACCTTAGCTTCGCCAAAAGAGCATTTATTAAAAGTTCAACTTTTTTTTTTGGAGGTGGGCAGAATTTTCGGCGCCCTTTCACCTTTCGGCGCCTGGGGCGGCGGCCCCCTTCGCCCCCCTCTTGCTCCAGCACTGATGCCACTAATCCAATCTCAGTTGCGCTTTTGCAATTCATGCATATGGTGGTTGATCTTTGGGATTTTATTAGAAGTGTGCGATCTGGAATTTGCACCTTACTACATTTAAGGAACAGGCAAAATATTTCTTTGCCCATGACAAGTGTAACTACGCAAGAATCCTTGCAATTTATTTAGCTGAATGAAATGAATGATTTAGGGGAAAATGCTCCACATACACTTGCTGAATTTGAAAAAGGCAATTGGAAAGTGAACAAGACCATGTGCTGTTTTGTAGTATTGGTGGCGACCACGCATAGAAGCACATCGACCAAAGCATTAATGTGTTGGAGATATTCGAGGTATACCCTTAATGCCGTTTCATTTGCAAGATCTTTTCTTGTAGCACCTGAAATGACAAGGTTGGCAAGTGAAGCACAGGACGTGGCTGTTGTAAATACGTCAAGAAATCTAAAGCATCACGGGTTAAACCTATAGCAACTATACAAACAATCAATGACAGCACACTGAAGCTTCATATCTATTTCAAGGAGTTATTAAATCCGTTTGAAGACGGCACAGGACAGATGCTCAACCTTGTTACAAAGACATTAATGACAGAGGACATCAAAGTCGGACAAAAACTATACGTACAGTTCCTCGAACGAACGAGTACATAAGACTTCGGCGAATATATGGGACAAAAATGTCTAATATTATTTCAAAAAAACTTGAAATGTGCATAGATTTAGACAAGCTAATTGAAGTAAATTAAAAGATTCGATGGTGGAATTGAAAGAAAGTAACACATTACTGGTTTCAATGTTGGTTGTGGCACGATCTCGTCCATGAATGTATCTAAAACTATGAATTGGCTCCTACGAATTTTGGCTTCCTAAAAATTGAAGTTCTTCCATAAAGTACCTCATGTTCTGACATGTGCCTAACTTTCCACTTACTTTATGGCTGCTATTTATTGAAAGTATGTAACGTACCATGAAATTCATGTTGTTAGCAACATGAAGATTGCAACAAGAGAATGGACTTTCTGATGGACTTTCTCCGAGGAACTGTACGTACAGTTTTTGTCCTACTTAATTTCTTCTAAGTACATCGACCTTGATGCCCTCAGTCATTACTGTCATTGTATCAAGGTTGAGTAGCCGTTCTGTGTTGACTTCAACTGATTTAATAACTCCTTCAAATAGTTATGAAGCTTCAGTATACTGTCATTGATTGTTTGTAAAGTTGCTAGGTTTAACTCGTGAAGTTTTTTCTTGATGTATTTACATCAGTCATTTGCCCTGTGCTTGACTGGCCAACCTTGCCATTTCAGGTGCTATAAGAAAGAATCTTGGCCATGCACTGGAATGTAAGATTATACCACGAATACCTTCAGATACTTTAATGCTTTGGTTGATGTGCTCCAATGCGTGGTCGCCACCAATACTACAAAACGGCACCATGGTCTTGTTCACTTTTCAATTGCCTTTTTCAAATTCAGCAAGTATCTCTGGAGCATCTAAATCATTCATCTCAGCTAAATAAATTGCAAGGATTCTTGCGTAGTTTCGCTTGTCATGGGCAAAGAAATACTTTGCCAGTTCATTAAGTGAAGTAAGGTGCAAATCCCAGATCGCACACTTCTAGTAAAATCCCAAAGATCAACCACCATCTGCATGAGTTGCAAAAGCGCAACTGAAATAGGATTAGTGGCATCAGCAGCTTCGAATTCTTAAAAAGCTTTAATCACATATTCTGTCTTTTAAATATTCGACACTTCTTTGTAAATAAGTGGAATGTTTTTTACATCTCTTTCCACACATGCCTTATTTACACGAATGCTTTATCTTCAACGCATGCTTTGATACATGGATACTTTTCGAAAATGCATGAAACAGAACATTTTTTGTACTGTCTGGTGACTATATAATTCTACCTCTACCAAACTATAATCAATACCACTGTTTTCAATATAGGATCCTACTGCTTGAATAACTGCCATTAAGATGTATAGCTCTCCTGGTCGTAATAGAACATCTTGCAAATCGCATCTATGCATCTACAATTGCTTTGCTGGTATATATAAGTCAATGACTGTTTTGCCATTACCTGTCATATAACATGGGGTACGTGATTCCTTGTGAATGTTTAAAAGTCGTCAGTAAAGTGGGTCAAATGAGGTCAAAGGTCAATTTATAATGATCCACAGGTCAACAGCTTTCATTTGATACTATACAAGATAGCATAGTAAATATTCACTAGTTCTGTTAAATTTGGGAAAAAACTTAAAATTTTGACCTTCTATTTACTTGTATTAAGGTCAAATGGGGTCAAAGGTCAAATATCATGATTAATTAATGGTCTGCGGACCGACGCCATTCGTTTGATACCATACATGACAAGATACCATAAAAATTTAATAATTTAGTCAAATTCGTGGATAAATTTGTAATTTTTGACCTTTTTGACCTTTATTTGGGTCAAATGAGGTCGAAGGTCAAATGTTGTACTTTACTAATAATCTGTGGACCAACACCTTTCATTTGATACCAAACATGATGGGGATTCACTAATTTTGCTACTTAGTCCTATTTTAAGGAGGGGTATATAATCCCCCCACCCTAACCCCCCCCCCCCCCCTCTGCTAAAAATGCGAGGTTGACACCAAAGATTTTCTGAAAGCCTGTGACCACACTAACACTTTGCCATAGGTGGCATGTTTCTCCCACGAAAATTGCACGGAATCCGAATTTCTGACCACTCGGCCCTGGGCTAATTGTCCTTTAGTTAAGTTTTAGAATTTTGCCTCTAAGAACAGTTTTATCTATTTTGAAAAATAATTTATCATTTCCTAATAATAATTTCTCATTTTTTATAATAATAATAATGGCAGTAATAATCCTTATTATAATATCGGAGGCCGGCTAAAAGGAAAGCATAAAGGAAGGCCGAAAGGAAACCCACTTCTTCCCTCCTCGCGCCCGCATTGAAAATGCACTCTCCCACTCTGCCTGCAGCCAAAAAGGAGCCAGGCATGACTGGTCGATCAATCTGACAAGTCGTCGGGAAAATGTCCCAGGAAATGTGTCCCAGGAAATGTGACCGACCCCGTGCATAGCACGGGCTTCCTCTAGTGATAATAATAATATTACAGCTTTTTCTTAGAGCAGTCAAAAGTGGATCAAGGTCAAACGAGGCCTCCGACCTGTAGCCTCGTCTCGTCTCGTCTCGTCCAGTATTGGCCTCGGTTTCGTCTCGTACTTTAACGTGTTGGTCTCAGTCTCGGCCACGAATCTAAACTCGAGATGGGACGAGACTGAGACAAGTCTCATCGCGTGCAAAACATCTCGCGTTAACTTTGAAAGGTTAAAGAAGCCAATTTAGAAAATTTTTTCAATCGAAATCTACTTTTACCAAATGGTACTCTTCGGGCCTTAAACAGGGGGAGATACCCTTTTACCCCTCCCCCTTCCCTGGGTAATGGGTATAGGTACCCATCTATTCCCTATTTAACTTGGTTATTCCCTTTATTTTGGAGCTAAAGTTACCAAAATTGTAAGAATGTTCCTCTCCTACCTCATATTTTAGTGAAATCGAAGTTTCTTCTGCTTAATGTTTACTTGCTGATGACACCTCTAACGGTTCTCTCTGTGTGAATCTGACGCTGTTAAACACGCCAGTCGAGACAGATTTAGCAATCCGTGCGACTCTCAACAGGTGTCTGATTCCATAATCAGTAACTTGAACAGATGTTAAATGTATGTTTTCTTTATTACATTTTTAAAGATAGGTTGTGATTTGTTTTTTCAACCAAAAAAAAAGGCTTAACTGCTGTGACGTGATGGTAAAAGAGATGAATTAACGGATTAAATTAATCTGCACCAGTCATGATGATGGAATGACGGGTGTCGAGGACCTTGAGAGAGTATCATTGGTTCAGGTTAAGAATAGTGTTCTTATTTGCTCACCTACACTTTAACTTATCTAGACACACACTAGTGCGTCGCCACCAAGTAGATGAGAAGTAATTGTTGTCAGAGCTTAATTGTTGTCAGATTCCTAGGGCTTCGTCGGGCAGATGGCCATGAGTAGTTGACGCTAGTTAAAACCATTTGAACCTTTTGTTGTTGCAAATTGTAAAAAAAAAACGGCTCTGTTTTGTCTCATGCTCATGTCGATTGTGACATGGCAAAGATCCTGGGTTTTCCGCTTGGATTTTGCCAGCTAAATTGTCCCTCTCGTCGTCTACAGTGGGACGGATAACTTACGTAAAATCAAACAAACAAACAAAGACTCACTGGCAGACTGTGTCCTTTAACTGTAACAAGAATTTTAGCTGATTGAATGATATCTCTACTTTCAAAGGCCGACTGTTTTGGAAACTTGGTGGCTTCTCTCAACATCAATTTTGGTTTTGGGTTAATATCATAAACAAACATACGCAAATCACTGTAAATTATACCGGAGGGAACGAAACAATAGTACAACAATGAAAATCGCACACTAAAAATAGCTATAGCTAAGATCGGGAGCAGTATGATGGTGTGTCCATGATAATGTTACAGCATGTTCCGTCTCTCGTTCTGGTTCGTAACCCCATGCGAACGATTGTGGAACGACTGGTCGTCAGTATTTTCTGGGATGAATAACCAATGTTAAAAATTCGCTGACGTAGTAAATATGTGAGGAAAACGTCACTCGTGCTACGCTTAGTCCACGCATGCGTCAATTTCGTGTGAAGCAGCGTTGATTGCCCTTGAAGAGGTGAAGACTGGGTTTCTTCAAGTCAAGGCTGACTGGGGTAGAAATACATCTCGCCTCTAGGTTCAACGCCCTTTCATGCTCTAGGTTCAACGCCCTTTCGGAAAACTGATGCCGTTCAGCATTACCTTGGTAAAATAAGATTATGGCGATGTGGAATCAACTGGCCTAGAGTCGGGAAACCCGCAGCTTCTCTCCTAGACGACCTTGTGACAAGGGATGGAACCTGAAGGGACACCGCCACGTCTCCATTTTATATGCTCTAACTAAGAGTCAGGGAACGTTTACGCAACGACTCGCATTTGCATTTTCGCAGCTAGAAGGTAGAAATCACCTGAAATTCCAACATGGCGGTGGCTTTAGCTCTCCCACCTAGCAAGGACAACAGTCAATAATGTAAGTGAAGATGCGACTGGGAAACTTGTTTTGTCAGGAGAAATTCTGTATCTTATTGGCACAGATTATAAGACTGCAATCATTTATTCAAACGATGACGAATTAAGCTAATCCAGGTAGCGTTGTTACCATGGCAAGGATACCTTTAGCATCGCGATTAGCTTCTCGCTGCGAGAATTCAAAGGCGAGCCGTTGCGTAAACGCGCCCTCAAGCCTTTATTATGGACTTATATTTCATTGGGAACCAACGTCGTTCATGATTCGGGGTTCGTTAGCTATTTCAGTGTAGGGATTTCGCTGTTTTGCATCCTTTACTAATGTATAATTTATGGTGATTTGTGTACGTATATTATTTTACCTGATTAGCTAAGCCTTTGTCGTGTGTTTTATTACCTTTCCGTGAATGGCAGCAACATTGCTTAATATGGAGTTAAGCTACGACTATAAAGCCTTCTTATTGGGTTCAGAAAATCTCTGCCCTTAGATGGTACGAGCTTCAGAGTTGTGATCCGGACTTCGTTGGTTCAAGTCCTGGTCACTTTATCTCAAGGAAATATAAGTCCATAATGAAGGTTTACCGAATCTTACGTATTTAGTGTGTAGAGTTTTTGCTGTTTTGTGTCTTTTACTCCTGTATTACTTATGGCGACTTGTGTTTGATTATTTACGTGATTATTTGAGCCTTTGCCGTGTGTTTATTACTTTTCCATTAATGGCAGCAACGTTGCCTAATGGAGTCACGACTACAACTATGTAGCATTCGTAGCTGGTTTGGAAAGGCTTTGTTATACCCTTGGAGATGTGGCTCAGATGGTGGCGGCTTCTCAGTTGCCATCCGGATTTCGTTAGTTCAATTCCCATTCACATTAGCTGAACGAAATATAGATCCATAATAAAGACTTTGCGAATATCAACTATTTCAGTGTATAATTTTTGCTGTCATGCTACTTTGTTTTGCTGTTGTGCTACTTCTATGCATTTTACTGTGGGGATCACTGGCTTCCTCACTTCCGCTCCCCACCTTCCTCTCCCCTCTCCCTCCCTCCTCCCCTACCTATCCATCCCGATTCCTTCCCTCCTTTCTCTTGAGCAATCCGTACGCCTGGTCGTTGGTGAGATCTAGTAGCTGACTTTCAAAGCTCGGCTCTATCACTTTGCTTAGTACTTTTTTTTCAGTGTACGTCACATATGGCTGAGGTGACCTACTTATGGTTGGTAGGGAGTAGAGCAGGATTCGCGTTTTGACAGATGAAACTGTTTTTAATTGAGCAACATTTTTCATAGCCACTTTCCAAAATGGCGGAAGGAGTCTCACTTATTTTACAACTAGCATTAGCATCCGGCTTTGCCTGGATTTTTGTTTCACCCAGAGTTTGTTTCCAGGTATACATATGGCGCTTCGCCAGATTTTGAATTAGCAAAACACGTTACGACATTGTTTATATGGACTAGAAAATGCGTTTGACAAAGTTGACCATTCCAAGCTTGTTCATAAACTGAGGGTAGCTAATATTAATTGTGACATTACCAGTCTTTCTATCCAATAGAAGATTCAAAATCCAAATTGATGACCAGTTTTCGAATTATCACTAGTGGAGTCCCACAAGGTAGCGTCTTGTCTCCTCTCCTGTTCAACATCTACATTGCGGATATAACCAACGAACTTAGCAATGACGCTTTCCAACTGCCAGATGACAGTAAGACAGTAAGACGTTTTGTGCAAAGACCATCATAAATCAGAGCTGCAAAACAACCTCAACAAGATTTGCGTAGTATTGCAATAAATGGTGTATGAAGATCAACTATGACAAATGTACGGTACTGCATGATGGTCAGCAAGCCATCCATCATCCATACTCCCTACATCAAGTTACCATCATGGAATAAGAATCCGAAAAGGTCCTAAATATTCTTGTCAGCGCGGATCACTCTTGGACCACCCAGTGCAATATGGTGGCCAAAAAGAGCTAATCGTTTAATCAGGCTATTTAGAAGAACTTTCGAGACCATTCCTGCAAATACGTTTACATATGTGTATAAGACTTACGTTTGCCCGCTTCTTGACTATAATAGCTCTATGTGGAGCCCAGACTTTATAAAAGATAAACTGACCATCGAAAATGTGACCTCAGTGAGTGCTTTAAAGTCATAAAGGGATACTATGATGTTGACAGGAGTGATTTCTGGATTCTCTCCCCAACCAGGACATTCGAGGACACAGATACAAGGTCTTCAAATCGTAAACCGAAGTAAGCAACATAAAGCACTTGTTTATCCATAGAGTGTTGGACCCTTGGAACTGTCTTTCGCAAAATGTAGTCAATGCTGAATGATTCGAAAAACAAACACGACAAGTTTATGATTTCTACCAAACGAAAGATCGCAGCACGTAGCGCCATCTAGCACTACGTAGTTTTCTGTAGCACTTGCTCGCAGCAAGGAAAGGAATGCACAAATTTGTATTTGTATTTGTATTTTATTGAGCCTGGGCCGAAGCCATGCGCCCAAATCAAAATCACAACAAACATTTACACTTCAAGTCACACTGTACAAAGAAATATCTTTTAACACAACAAACAAGCCACGTGCCTCCTTCATTATTGAGTAAAAATTTGGCACGTCCTCATGCACTTGGAAGCAAGGTAATAACGATATTGATGCCACTAGATGGCACCACGGTAGTGGCAGTAATATCGTTAACCTTTACAGCTTGCTTCTAGATGCACGAGGACGTACTAAATTTTTACTCAATTAAGGAAGCACGTGTATTGTTTGTTGTGTTAAAAGATATTTCTTGTGCATTTCTTTATTTGATGCGAGCAAGCGTTAGACAGAACTAGACAGCGTTAGATCTAGGCCTACAGTTTTTCCATTCGGTGGCAACCCACCTTTAGACGAATCGCTTCTTGCTCTTGAGTCATATGGCCACAAGAAAGCGCATTTAGCGATGCGCTTTGAAATGCGCATCAGAAGACAGTATCAGTTTACATGATGCAAGACCGCGATTAGGGCCATTCCACTACGAAATGCAGGTCGTGCCTAGTAGGCCCAGAAAGCCCTTCCTTCCTGCCAGCTCCCTTTGGTGAATAGTGGACATGTCTCATGCTGCTCTACCCCTGCATGAGTAAGCTGGGTCAGCTGAAACCCAAGTAACCAAACGTATGCAAGTCGTAGTGGTCTTCCTAGTCATGTACACTAATTTTCAGTTTATTAGTTTATTTACCTAAATTTCGAGTGGCAGCAGCGAAAATTACGTGGGTGCTGTAACTGTGTCCACCATGTTTACGGGGTCTGCGCCAACGTCTCAAGGTGATTGAAAGTGTTTGCAGGCAAAATGACGATGCACATCAGACTACCAAATCACCTCTGTCGCTTCGAGTTCTGTATCGCCAGAACGGGTATTTACAAGACTGACAGAAGCGACACGAATGTGATGTGCATCCCTCTGAGATGCTTCGAAGAGGTCCGGTAAATGTAGTGTTTAGACTAACATATCAGACCATTATGTGACTTTGAGAAGAGATTCATTCATAAGGGGGAAAACACATTCCCTTTGTAATATCCTGGCACTACAGGTGCACCTTGCATTCACTTGATCTGTACCATGCCGCTTTGCAGCTCCACTTAATGGTGCTGACCGAGATTACTCCTGAACTGAGTCTTAGTCTCTCATTTGGTCTGACTTGGTCACTTTGATTAGTGACGAGTTGGAGAATTAATTAACTTAATGATAACTAAACCTTAAAAAAAATATTTAATTCCCCTGCCCACATTAACTGACAGCAGGCCTTAGCCAGGAATGGGTAGCGGATGAGAGAATTTATTGTAGTTAACTTAGATTGGCAATGGTGTACCATGGGCTTGTAAAAAGAGTGCAGGGCGCCTTTCGAGATGCTCGCTTGGCCACATTGCTTGTAGAGATGGCAAAATGTTTCCCCTTGAATTAGTCTTGCTTTTGCAACAAGCCACACTATGGAGTGCAGTGAAGAGCTCCAACAATGGCCTCATTGTGGCATGTAGAGGAGAAAATGAGGATTGGGGCCAAGGTCTGGGAGCTGTAGTCTCTGAAAAACTTATGATTTTGATGTGAGCTCCATACAGCACAGGACATGGAAGCGCTAAGACAAAGGGTAACACACCTAGGGTAATGCCGTATTGCAAGATATCGAGGCTCTGGAATGAATGCAGACTCTGCAGCCTTAGCTTGCCTTTTCATGTTTTGTATTTCGTTGGCTCTTGTTTTCTACTTTTTTGTTGGTGCATGTATATACATCCCCTTACCCAATGTACCTAGTTTTACAGATTGCAATAATTAAATTTTAAATCACCAGATAAGAATTTTTTTTCTTAACGAGATTACGCTTCCTGGATTCATTTGCTGCCTTGGCTCGAATTGGCTGTAGGTGCAGCTGCAGTAACCAGTTCGCCAGAGTAGCGCCAAAGTGGAGTCTGCAGCTTGTGAACAGCTTCAGGCGGTTATCAGGACTGGTAAAAGGTTGGTGATTTGTGCTTCACAAAAAGAGTAAATTTTCCATGACAGATGTGTGAATCTCCAGAATATAACCAAGGATGGCGCGTGACAAGCGCACCCCTCTGTCAATTCCCGGAGAAGAAACTTGCGTAGGTGTTTCTAATCCACGACTTGAAATGAAATATCATCCCATTCCCCGTGCAGAAGATCCTGTGAAAATCAATGATGTGACACCTACAGGTCAAATCTGGCATTAAAATCTGCTGTTTTCAGCACAAGCAGGCCAAAGACAGTTCGCATCGACGTGCTAGCGGTTTTTCCGGAAATCATCATTAAAACGAAAATCACCACGGAATACACCAAGTCCAACTGCCGATACTAGGGTCCGGTCTCCAATCTTGAAAGATTTCCCTCTGTTATAAACGCTACCAAGAGTTTCTTCTCGGGAAATTACTATTTCAAGCACTGCCAGAGGTGTGCGCTTGCCACACGCCAGCCCTGGTCAAGGTCCTGCGATCCTTTTACCTTTGGTACCAAAGGTAATAAGACCAACGGACCGTACCCTGGTTCTATTCTGCTGCTGCAATTTTGATCGCCTGTGGCCTAAGGAAATCTTCAAGGGTTTCCAAAAAACCCGACAGGTTGAATCTGTAACGTGATTTGGGGATTTACCCGGTTTAGTGCCATTTTTATTGGGCAGCCAACACATATTTATTTTCTTGTGTGTTTACTTTCAAAGAAAAAGAAAAACAGTTTAGGTTTTCACTAAAGAATTTGTTGATGTTTGTACTGAAACATATGTACATTTAAACGTACTTTGGGAGTATTGGCTTGTATTTTTTTTTGAGGGAGGGGTAGGGGAAGGGGATGTAGTGAATTATAATAGCCCTACTTAATTCCATTGTTTGTAACTAGAATCAGATCTCCGTGATGTACTCCTCTATTAAAGGAGCCTATTCACCGAATGACAGGTTGCAGCATCTAGTGCCGTCTACCATTATTTAGTTCTATGTAGCACTTGATTGATTGATTATTTGTTTGTTTGTTTGTTTGTCCTCAGTTAAAGAGGACTAGTTTGATGTATTGGTTGTATTCAGTTTTGTATTGTTTGCTGTGGGCGCATGACTACGGGTCGCGGCCCCAATAAAAGCACAATTCATTCATTGGCCTGCACCCACACACCCCAGTACGACTACTAACCACTACGACTTTTACAAACTTACAATCATGCAATCTTACATACTTACAATCTATACCAGCTGAACACTGCATACTCTCATGCAAGTTTCACACCACATCCACATCGTCCACGGCTACATCGTCCTTAACCTACTGTGTACAGGCTCATTCACTGAGGCGCATTCAAGGCATCAACCTATAGGTGCACAGTCACACCGCGCTCATACAACAGAAGAACAGCACTACAGCACCACAGCATTACAGAGAGCGAAACTTGCTTAGCATGGTGTCACTGGATCAGGGAGGAAGGAAGGAGACAGCCTAATGCTACTTGTGAACTCCTAAAGCCTCATACCTGTCGCTCGCACAAACTGCACTATCGCCTTAAGTCTGGCCAGAGCAGTCCACCCCTCAGAAGTGGAGAGGAGACTAGACATCAATGGGTGTGCTTGCAGGATTGGGCTGAGGGCACCTCTCTGTCGTCTGAAGGCGCAGCACATGAGCAGAAAGTGTTCACACGTGCGCTCCACCTGACAGACAGGGCACGTGGGGGAGTCCACCCACCCAAAACAGTACTGGTGAGCTCGTAGAAGGGTATGCCCCGTGCGCAGTCGCGATAAGTCGCCGCGTCAAGCCGTACAAAGGAATCCAAAACAGAGGACCGGCAGCAACCAGGTTGCAAACCATATAAGCTACGCCCGGTAAAAGCAGCACACCACTCATCAGATCACTGTTCAAAGAACCAGGCCACAATCATTGGCCGCCTTGCCTTCGGGGACAAAACAAGACTGAGGACTCTGCTCTCTGAGCGCGTAGCCTGTTTTGCCAGGCCATCCGCTTGTTCATTACCAGCAAGACCTGCGCGGCCGAAACTCACTGTAGAGTGACCAACCATGTGGGAGGGCCGCCCAGAGATTCTTGCAAATTGTAAGAACCAGAGGGTCTACAAGATCCATCACCACCAGAGCTCGTCGTAGAATGGCAATCGCCGAAATGGAATCCGAGTATACCGATGCCGCAGTAAGCTCTAAATCAAGAATCTCATCCACGCAACAGAGATCGCACACAATTCGCACTCTGTGCTCGACGATAATGAGACCGGCTTAAAACTTCGGAAGACCGGGACAGAAACACCTAACCCACCTTTCCAGGTCCTTCGGTCGAAGGAAGCATCACAGAACACCGTGCAAGACAGGGCACCATCCTCTCTTTGCACAGCTGGTGTGACCAAAGCAGCTAACACTGCTGAACACCAAGCCCACGGACTGAAGGGGCAGACAACAGCAACATTCCGGAGAGAGAACATACTTACTTGACATACTTAACAAGATAGTTGCACCTTGTCCCAGGGGTCTGAACGCTGACCGAGCAACAAGGGCCAAACCACAACACACGAATTGAATTGAATTTATTACTACAGAAAATTGGCCCGAGGCCAAGCATCCCGCACTAACAGTACATCCAGTACAATCAGTGCAATTACATACACCAACTTACACCAACCAGCACCCTGATCAACCCACTAATCTACAAACACCTACACACCAGCAGAAGGCAGGAGGAAGAAGGTGGCAGGGAGAAACCGTAAACGGTAGCCATGCATACACCCTCATTCTCGTTACCCGCACAAACTTCGTGATCGCCTTAAGCCTGCTCACTGCTGCGCGACCCCCGGAGAGGGACAAGAGGTCGCTGATCGAAGGATGCGCCATGAGAACAGAAGCCAGCGCACGCCGCTGGAGCAGGAAGACCGGGCAGAGAAGAGAAAATGGTCACGCGTAAAGTCTACTAAGCAAACAGAGGAAACCGGGGAGTACACCCACCCCACACAAAACTGGAGTTCCCGCAGGAGTGAGTGACCCGTACGCAGACGGGACAGGGCCCGCGCAAAACAATACACAAAACAACAAGTGACAGAATGCACAAAACAAATTTATTTTTACACAACAAACTAGCCACGTACGTCCTTAATTACTGAATGTAAAGTTGGTGCGTCCACGTGCACCAGGAAGCAAGCGGTCAAGATTAACGATATCACTGTCACTAGATGCTGCCCATCTAGCGCTTCAAAATCTGCGTGTCAAAACGGTCAAGCACCTGTGATGTTGTTTGGCTTAATTTTACCACTTGCTCCCTGGTGCACGTGGGCACACAAACTTTACACTCAATAAGTAAGGAGACTCGTGGCCTGTTTGTTGTGCAAAAAGAAATTTATTCATGTGTTCCTTCGCTTATTTAAAGTAAGGGCTAGACAGAACTAGATAGCGGCAAATGTTTATAGATGCTGCGGCTTGTCATTTGGTGACCATCTAAGAAGGGCGTGTCCTGCACCTTGCATGTAATCGTTACCTTGCAACGCCATGATGTATTCCCCTACACTTCATAAGTATATAACACGGAGGAAAGAAGGAATGCGTTGCGGCTACACCTAATGGTGCTGCCCGATATTATTTCTACACTGAGTCTTTTTAGTCTGTAATTTGGTCTGAACTAGGCCACTTTACTCTTTCAGGGGTGGCGCCATAGGGAAGGCAGGGGGGGGGGGGGGCGCCCCCCCCCCCTCGCCCGGTCGGGGAAGCCTTTCCCCCCTGTCGAGGAATAACCGAGATTGTCGTCGGGGAACAGCCGCAAGATGGCGTCTGTATAAGGGCATAAAATTCGTAAAAATTGGGGGGGGGGGGTGGAACTGCCGTTTTGTTAATCCTACTGTTGCTACCTCATCACCTCCATAATTTAAGAGCTATTTTAGTTAATGCAGAAACGTCAACTAAATATGTACAAAACTTCATCTTAAAGGCCGTGGTTCACTATTTCGAGGGCGTTGCCCATATTCTAAACACAGCATCCACGTTCCAGATTCTCCGTCATCCAATAGGCTGTTGTGGATCACGTGATCTCGTTACAGTTATGAAAATTTGCAGCGCTGCAGCTAAATGTTGTTTCTATTTTTAATTTACCGCTATTTTCTTTATGTTGATCGAAGATTCTGCGGTGCTGCATCTAGGAGTTGAAAAGGTAAAAAACCGTCTTTAAGGATTCAAAATTTTTCGTCGTTTGAATTCTTAAGACTGGAACTGAGCGAAAATCGTATACAGTAAGTGGCTAAACTGAAAAAAGATTAGCTGCGTCAAGATTAATTCCATATGAAATATATATAGAAGCATCCTTGGCTGTGTTAGACCGTCAACGCCAGGATTTAATAGGCATCTTAGTTATGGGCAGGTTTTGGAGGTCAACGCCGTACCAGCTGTCTCTAAAAGGAGAAGGCCCAATTTTAAAAGCCCAACGCACAACGCGAAGTTTGTGAGGGGGGCACACGGACCCCAAACAAACGGAGCAATAGCAGCCCAATGATTAGAGTCCCGCCCTCCCAACCAAGAGGACGCCAACTCAACTTTAACATCATAGCGTCAAACCAACACAGGACTTAAAAAAAAATTTACTGGCCGTGTACCTTTGAGGGCAAACTGTGTGTTCTTGCTATGGTTACAGCCGAAACGTCAGCTAAATTTGTACAGAACAAAACTTGTTAAGCTTTCCTTCCAAGTTTTTGTCAGTTGAAGTCTGGTATCAATTTACTTCATAAAACCCGAGCACAGAATCAACTCGGGTAATGTAATCCCTGTAATGTGTGGTGCAGTGGCAACCCGGACCACTGCACTGTGACTGAGGTTGGCGCTAATGACCAAGTTGTCGACGCGCCATTAAGCCTCAACCCCCCCCCCCCCCAAGAATCAAGAATCAAGCAAGAATTGAAGTTGGCGGTTTAATTTGCTAGTACCTCTTTTCGTCTTAGCCCATCGCACCCGTGATTTTAAAACTAATTTTCAGTTAATTCAGAAACGTCAGCTAAATCTTCCGCCATTTGAAAAAGTTAGCAGCAACACTATTCAAACCTAAATTATTCAGTGAGTTAACGTTGGTTTAATAATATTTTTTTAAAATTAAATTCATCAGTTAATTTAATTTGTAAATAAAATGTATTAAAAAAAACCCAGAATTTTAGTCACAATTACGTTTCTACGACCTCATATGCTAAAGAATATTTACTAAAAACAACCGAAATTTGCTTATCATTGTGGTGCAAACGTGTCTTTGGAAGCCGAAAATAGGCCCTCAAATAGCGTAAAATGCTTCAGCTTCCGGGGCCCCGCTGGGCGAGCTTACAGCGCTCCCCCAGACCCCCTAGATGTTTCGATTGGCCCCTACTAAAGTACAACAAATGTTGACAAAAATGTTCATTTTCTTTGCTCCCTCCCCTCCCCCCTATCGGGGAATCATTACCACCCCATCTGGAGTCGGCTGGAGCCACTACTGTACCCTTCATAAATTTAACTGCATTATCTAGACACACGCTAGTGTGTCGCGCCAAGTTAGGTAACAATCATCACAACAGTTCAATTGTCGAGGTTGTAAACCATTGTAGCGCGGCGCCATAGCGTCTGTGTCTTATATCTTGAAGCATAGTTGGGCACATTTCAGGTACTTGGGGAAAAATAATAATGCGGTACAAAAGCTTAAATTGTGTTGAAATCGAGAGCAATGACCCACCTGACAAAAATTAACTCGTGTAGGAATGCCAGCTAAGCTGCTTTCAATGCAAAATCTGACCCTCAATAACGTTGTAAATGTGCTAGTAGTTCCTAGCTTGCTAGTCCGCTCATCCCCATGTTAATTTCCGTAGGGTGATTATTCATCGATACCAAAATAACGGGAAGGCTTCCAGCTATGAAATTGGGCGAATGGGTGCAGTACAATACGAACTGCGTACCTTTTATGGTTTGGAGCTTGTGGGCGTAACGGGAATGGCGTGGGAGGCTGTGTAAGTACGAAAATATTGTTATAACCATTGTTAGTATTGTCGGTATCGTCTCTCATTGAACGGCCAAAGTTTGGACAATGAGAACGTGGATACTGACGTACGTGCCTAGACACACACTAGTGCATCACGATAACTCTAAACAACGTTGCAAAGAAATTGTATTCACGTCCAATTCACGAAAAATAAACCAACTGTAAAAACAAAGCAAAATGACGCTGTTTAAACCAATTATAGTGAGAGTCGATTAGTTTTCTCTTGCGAATATAGCGATCGATATGGCTACTAATTGTCTAACACGTATGAATAATTACCCTTCATAAGAATACAATCCAAACACCCAAATGATTTCTTGGCCACGATTCCACGACGCGTATGCGACCATAAAACCAGTGGTCAACTGCATTTCTATCTTTTGATCATCTGCAATGGATGGCATGGTGGCGCACACCTCTCAATTAAAGACGAGCCCACTACGATTCTTCTATCGGTTTCATTTTAAACTGTTAGTTTATACACTAGTGAACTGAATCACATTAAAAATATTCAGCACCGTTTGGCAGTTTTACGATACGGGAGGCCTCCAAACCGTTTAATCTCGGCGTTTTGAACATTTCTTTTATCCCACTGCGACGTTGCCACATCGCACGACTGATAAGGATGAAATATCTAGATAGCACAATCATTGCGCAAAAGTAGTTTTATGAATTTGCTCCCCCTCCCCTGACAACAAAAAAAAAACAAATGTCATACAGTGCAAGTTGTTTTAAATATTTCTCCTCCTCCCCCAAAGAAAATGTACTGAGCACTAAAGCCATGAACGATTGTCCAAACAAGTAGCCCAAGTCTCCGTTAATTTTGCATGCCGGCATGCGACTATAGAACTTTACCTGTCCAGTTATTCGTATAGATCATTGGGGCCGCGTGCCAACGTCAAGGACCTAGAATAATTTCAGCAAACGCCAGTCATTGGTCATTTGGTGGTGACGTCAACTGCTGACGAACACTACATGGTTCCCAGTCATTGGCCCGTGGATGGATGACGTCAGTCGGCAGAAGAAAAAATAACGTACTTCGTACGTTTGCTGCGAACAAAAATCTTTGATTATTTCTAGTGGAGGATTTCCCCGACGGATTCGACCCATATACGAACTTAGACCTAGAAATGTGGTATAGAATCTGTGTGCAAAATTAGACAGATATCCGATAATTCGTTCAAACGCTATAGCGCGAACACAGAGACAAACACCCAGACACCCAGACAGACAGACAGACAAACCGTTCGCATAAGAGTCTAATCGACTCTAATAAACAAAGCCAAAAACTGGTAAAGAGGCCACTAAGTTGAGAGTGTTCGGCCCTTCAAAGGAGTCATATCAAAACACCAAAACTAACCAAATAAAACAAATCACAACAAAATTAAAACCAAACCAAAAAACCCATAAAGAGATGACTAAGTTGAGAATGGTTCAGCCTATGGGCAAAAGGTAGTAGCAAATTGTTGAAAACCAATTTCTTGTTGACGTGGCACTTACAGTATACATCTGCACGATAGTAGAGTTGAGCCACTACACAATTAAAAAAAAAGGAGTGATATCATATCAAAAACCAAAACTGGTAAAAGGGGCCGCCAATTTACGAATGGTTCGGCCCTTCAAAGGAGTGATATCAACACACCAAAACATTCGCCAACTTAATCGCACCGAATAATACTATGGACGTTAAATGAAAACTGGAACATTGCTACCGAAAGAAGCAATGTTCTGGTTTTCATTTAACCTTCGAATTATTAAGCGGCACGATTAACTTGGCGAATGTTTTGGTGTGTTGATATCACTCCTTTGAAGGACCAAACCATTCGGAACTTGGCGGCCCCTTTTACCAGTTTTGGTTTTTGATATGATAGTATTCGTCGCCGCCAAGGGTTCATTTGGCTGGAGAATTAATTGAAGGTCGCCCACGCTTGCTCACCGCGAAAGGATAACTGGTTCCGACTTCCGAGCTTTTGTCTCAAACGGCCTTGGTTTTAGCGTAGATCATCGATTAGTTGTGACGTCAGTTGTGGTTAGCCTTCCCAAGATGGCGGCGTCCAGTGCCGAAATCGTGCTGTTGTGTAAAACCGGCTGTGTAATGTATAATGCGAAATATTGAAGTTTCTCTCCCATATTTCGCTTCATTAAACCTAGAACTGTTGACCCAAGGTCTAATGATGCCGCTGTGTTCGTAATTTTGGCTTAAGTCCGCAATGTTGGTATGCCGGTTTCACGTTTTGGGCCATGTTAGCAATTTGCACTTTTGCTGGAAAATGTTTCGCGCGATAAAAAATTACAGTATATTTACAAGAAACAGTGACTATTGCCATTTAAAAAAGTGCGGCGTTATGAAAACACGGTCTTGCCTGCATAGCAATCAAACTATCGAAATGATTACAATGCCGCCGACAGTACGTACAGCTCCCACACAAACTCGTTGCATGTTGAGCTATAAACCAGCTTTTCGTATGTTTGAAAACCCAAAATCTTTTAGTAATAACTGTGTAGGTAGGGCCATGTTCATTGGTGGCACATGCTCTTCCAAACTACATACAAGCACTTCAGTGAAACTCAAGAAAGGTCATAAAGAAACAAAAGTAGTGCTAAAAGAACGTGCCTTCGAAGAGATTTTAGATAAAAACAAAGATACTTTCCATTCGGCAATTGAAATGTTCGAACGGCGGGGCGGTCAGCGACGAGGCCACGTCGAGTTTATTTATGCAGCTATGAAGTACATGGAAGATTTTGGAGTCCACAAAGACTTGGAAACTTACAAAAAACTAATGGATATTTTCCCCAAGGGTATCATGATACCCAAAAACATGTTTCAAATGGAATTTTTTCACTTTCCCCATCAGCAGCATTGTGCCGTCGCTCTGCTTGATCAGATGGAAGGCAATGGTACCGAAATTATTATGAATTTGTGAACGTTTTATTTTTTTAATAAGTGTGTTAACTAAGGCTGTACCGAACGAGAATTTTTCAGCCGAACCGAACCGAACCAAACAACGCAAGACTTTAAATGAGCCGAACACCGAACACTTCCGAATTGAATAAAAATGTACCAAACCAATCTATGTTAAACTAAAATGTAAAAGAACTCAGTTCATAAAGATTCATCAAAGCACAAGTTTCTTAACAAATGTAGGTATTTTCACATGGACTTGTAAGTCCATAGCCTAGATGGTGAAACTCTGTTTAAACATAAAAAAATACTCACTACTTTTACATATTCCCATAAAACTTCTGAACTGCTAGAGTTAGGAACTTGTAGTTTGGACCAACAGAAAGCTGGTGAAAAAATCTTCAAAATAGTCTATTCAAACATCAAAATCTGTCGATTGGAAGTGAAAATATGTTCAGTTCGGTATTTTGCCATGTTCGGTTCGGTTCGGTACAGCCTTAGTGTACAGCTTTTTTTCAAGCGAAAAACTCTGCTGTGAGCTAAGAGGTAGGTTGTCTGCGAGTTGTGGGGAGGGGTGAGAGTGGAATTTTGCCTTGTTCAAAATTTTCAGTTATTTGAGTTCATTCGTGAATAGAGGTCGGCATGACGAGTATTTTACACACTACCACTTGTTCACGATTAAATTTTCAACGACTGCCTGTCATCTTCATATAAAAGAGCATGTGAATGCTGTCGAAGCACTGTCACATGAGAACACTAGTGGCATTGCAGTGCATTAAAAATGCACTCAATACATGGTTGCGTGACAAGAAACATCCAACCTACACTTCAAACAAATGTGTAGATGACCCACACTTGAGAGCGTTAGCCTAAGTCTTCAAGTAAACAAGATCACACAAATGAACACAGCAAGTCCGTGCCACTCCAACATCATGCAACTTATAAGGCCCAAGCTTGGAGCTACCTTGGATGAGCAGTGGGCAATCCACATAGAACGCTCGAAGACCAGTGGTGCAATGAAACAGCGTTCATTTCAAAACTATCTAGTGAAATATTGTTTGTTCGTTCTACAGCAAGTGAATATGTAGTTTTTCTTCTTCCTATGACCTACGTGTGATGAAAATTTAATTGTGAACAAATGTTCTCCGTGGTATTAGTGTGACTATCACCAGGGGTCGACTTCCAAATTTTGAACGAGGTGCAAATATGCACTCCAAATCTGTTACTGGAGTGCAAAAAAAAACTTTGGAGTGCAAAACCGACACTGTAGTCTCCCTATTTTATAGCCATTGAAAATTCTAACATTCAGCATCTCAATAATATGTAGGCTACTGTTTTCCTGCACTTTGCTTAAAATTGACTTAACTTCACTATTCAACTGAAAAACCTATACACATAGTTTAATCAAATGTAGAAAAAAATGGAGTTTAACTTCTTTGGAAGGAATGGTGTACAGGAAATTTTATTCCAAGCTGTTTAAAATGCCGCAAACCGCAAGTCTCTAGCTTGTGCAATTCAAAAGTTATGAAGAATTCAACTTTGGTGTGCAATTTTGTACTCCAAGAGTTGCTTCTGGAGTGCAAAGTGCGATTTTGGAGTGCAATTTGCCCCTGTGCATCCGAATATTTCGACCCCTGAGTGTAATAGGCCTACTTTTTTTTTCATATACCAAATACCACTGTGACTTCCAAATACCACTGTGGCAAACAGTTACCCGTTTTTTTCTGTGATCATTAGGGGTCGGACGTCGTTTAGAGCGTATTTGATTAGGCTATACCCCAATCCGAATATTCACTATTAAAAAAATATTACATGAACTTTGGTTACGTGTATAACACGTAAGCAAAGTTGATGTGATATTTTTTTGTGGGCTTCTTATTAGCACGTCCCCATAATTCGTTACTCTCTTCTCTCCCCCACCCGCCTCCCCAAACTATGCTGAATGTTCCATGAATTATGGATCGCATGTTTGCAGGAAGAAAGGGCAAGGTATTTTATTTTTTTTCATTCGTAGATTCCGACTTCCTGCGTTACCTGTATTTGACAAAATGGGATATCCCTTTACTGTCGGCACTTGTTTTCGGAGAGAGGGTAGGGAGAGGCTAGTGCTGTGTCGATAACCGAAACTGATCCTAGGTTTCGGTTTTTACTTATAAACTGAAACCGAATTGAACGTTTTTTAAAAACCGGTTTGTTTCTTTTTTTTTTTTTAAAGAGGGTATGAATAAGTTAAAAGGCAACTTTGCGTACATATGTGCGTGTCTTTGCAGGGATGTTTAACCATAAAAAAAGTAATCGTTGTCTTTTATAAATAAAATAATATTGTAAACAAACTAATCGACGGCTTTGTCCGAAATGGCAGTAGCAGACAATCATGGTGACTGCCACAACAACGAACGGAAAGAATTTCGTCTTGTTCGTGAATGCTCAATTGAACAACACGGTGCCAACGTTTGTATTGTTAAGCAAAACGCATAAGCACCAAATATAATCGCAAAAGGTTTTTAAGTAAGTGGGATAGTTAAATATTTCCCCAAACGTAATGTGCTTGTTTACATCTTTCGCAATCGGTAGGCACCTTGGTCAGTGCAGCGGATTACAGATTGCTACTCGCGAATAATTCATGAGCTAGTAGCAGCAGGAATGGCCCACTACCTTCTAAAGACAGCATGAATGGTCCACTACCTTGTAAATACTGGAGGCTTCGTGTTCTGCCAAATTTAAATTCTTTCTTTTAATTTTTTCTTTGAAGTGCCTGATGACAGTAGCATTACTGTCGAAAATTAGCAAGACTGTGAGTGTGTTATTGTGCGATAGCCTAATTGAAGAAGATTGTGGTTTTAAAATTATTCAAATATTTCATAGTACTGGTAATGATGTTTTTAGTGGAATAATTCACAAGGAATGGTGCATCGATCACTAAGTTGGAAGTTTTGTTTTCAACTAGATTATTATACAAATGCCAATAAAAATTATAAGTACGTTTTTCTAATTCAAATTAAAAAAATAAAGCATTTAGAAAAAAAAACAGTAACTCCCAACGTTTTATGCGAGGGTGTGTTGGAAGTTAGCGTTCCTGGATAAAACAATCGATCAAAACTGACGCACGTGCGAAAACGTCAACATAGCATCACTCATGGATGTGTGTGACTTAAAAATGTCTTTTATCAGCTAAAAAACAAAACCGAAATACCGATACCGAGGCTTCCTTTTTAAGAAAAACCGAAATCGAACCGATTCGCAAAAAATGAAACAACAGCACTAGGAGAGGCATCAGGTGACACAAGTTTTTGAATAAATTATAGGTTAAAATTGTATGTTATAAAACAAGTGCCGACAGCAAAGGCATATCCCATTTTGTCTAACCAGTTTCGTTTGATTCTACTCGGAGAACTTCGATTCTCCTGTGAGAACAAGTTCTCTGGTAGAATCATCATTTCGGTTTTAACAATTGGGCATTGCTTTTGATGGATATTAAAGAAAAATTAAACTTAGGTAGGGCCTACCTATTTATAGAAAAACAATTTTTTTGTGTGCGGGGTTGGATGTGAGAGACAGGCGGACCGGTTTTCAACGATTAATTGGATATTTTTGTCACATGTTTAAAGGCTTTTTTTGCATATATGTCGTACTCCTACTCGTAAACAAGTTTCTTCCACTGGCTGTCACTTTTTTTTCTTCAGTTTTTGCTAAAGATTAAAGGCACATAAATCCCTCCGTCCTGGCTGCTTTACTTGTACGTCAACTGCTCTAAAATATAGTTAGCACGACCGCGGTGCGCATTGCTCTTTGAAGCAATCATGACGTCACATCCAACGCTAGATCATACTCATTTCCGAGCCGTGCCATGTGGCACGTCATCCGAATGCTAAAAGGTAAACAAACATTGGCGCAGATGACTGCACGTTATGATCATCATTGTCCTCCTGCCTGTTGCTGCGGTTTGCTGCGGTAAATAACCACACGTTAGTTTTATTTGAACAAAGTTGACCAAATAAAAGATTCTGGGGTCTTTATTCTGTGTTGATGTCGAAATTTTCGTCCTATCATTGCCGACTATAGGCGACTGTATTACGTGTATTAATTTATTGGTGATTTCAAGGAGGCATGCTTAGGGACCGGTCATTGTGTATCGCTTTTTGTGTGTGTGTGTGTGTGGGCGGGTGGGGGGCCAAGGGGGGGGGGGGCCCCCCCCTCCTTCGGACAGTAAGTTTTGCGCCCCTGCGACCGACCATTATTTTTTTCCTTGCAGCCTAAGTTGTGACTTCATGTTTTCGTATTATGCAGGCATCAAACACGGCGTTACTGTACAGAAACAGCTTCAATAAAAGGCATAAAAGTGGGTCTGTTTTAATTGTACCATCGAAAAAAAAAAGCTTCTCCCGACCAGCTCTAGTTTTAATTTAATTGGTACTGCATCTAAACGTTTTTCCCTTAGGCCTTATGTCTGCTACTAGAATTTAGGTCTGAAACTCAATCCGCAATGTAATTTTGTTGGTTTTGTCCTTCACCGTGTCAGGATCCTGACACCCCTGTCTCACCCCTTCTTTCCTAGTTTCTTGCGGTAAACATAGGATAAACCTAATTGTCGATCTAATTCTCGTTTTGTCCTTTCCTTTACCGATTCGGTAGCAAATCTATTTGGTGGAATAGATAAATGCATTCATCACTCGCCATTTCTCCTGATAAGCTCAGAACAAGGTTAACTGGGATTGAAGCTGCGTGCCCCGAGTAAGGCGGCTACTATCTCACTTGGCTTTCACTCAGAAGCTGCAAGTCATGTGACTTAAAGTGCACGAAGAATCACTACATCACAGACTAGGCGTGTAAACATCGCGTGATGTCACCGTTGAAAGTAGCCCGAGAAGCTTTCTGGCAGGAGTGAGATACTCTTTGGACCGATTGGTAAAAGAGAATCTTACTAGCGTACACGCGCCACATCTGTCATCGGAATCGTACCCTTAGACGATCAAATAAAAAGTAAATGAATTCATATAAAACTATTTCTGGTAATGTATCGAGGAAAACTGTTAAAGTATACCGGAGAGAGTTATGTGCCTTTAAGAACTACCCAACTATATTCTGTAAAATAACACCATTCAAACACTTTCGGAGGGGGAGGGGAGGTAATGTAATTCAACTGGTGTACTTGAATTTCAAAATTGCAGAGTTGCTGCTTTGCCTTGTTTCCTACTTTCTATGTATTTAGCCTATTGCATTCCGTACAACGAGGTACATGTAATTGAGGAGGGATTACAGAATGTACATTAGGGAGGAGACGAAGAAGTCGCGCTAATAGCGCACAAGAGTGTTTTATTCTTCAGCCTCCTGTAGCGCTGTCACACCCCACACATGGTCAAGGGCTCACTGCCGTAATGACTCGAGATCTTGCTGGGTTTGGTTCGCATTTCTTACCACTTTCCTAAACTTAACAAACCTGCAGCAACAATTCCACCCAGGCCAAGGCCATCCGTGCCGCTCCTGCATGCAGTAGTGAGACAGTTGTATGAGTTTTGAATGGCATGCCATAATGTTGCTAGGAGTGAGAGCATCAACAATTCCACAGTGAGCACACCGCCATATCTGCAAGCTTGATGATTGTGCGAATACTCTGGTAAACACAGTGCTCGTTTTTGGAAACATTACTTATTTTTCCTGCTTTTTTCCCATTTACTGGCTTGTGGTTCCAAATTTTCTTTACTGTGTTTTTCGTCTTTGCAAGTTCATTACGAGCTACTAAAAAAATTAAGATATTAGAATAGGCAAAGTCTGCCAGTTACAGTCTTAACTGATTTAAAAAAAAAACCAACTGCGGGTATTAAATATATTCCTCGCTGCCTTCTGTCCCTCACCGAAAATTCTTTGCAGCTGTTTTGGACCTTCATCCTTCATTGCCGCTGCCCCTCACCAGCCATCATTGAAGCTCTTCAACCTTCATCCTTCGCTGCCTGCTGTCCCTCACTGACCATCGTTGCAGCTTTTTCAGACCTTCATCCTTCATTGCCGCTGTCCCTCGCCAGCCATCCTTGCAACTCTTTGAGTATTCTCCATCGCTGCCTGTTGCACCTTACTGACCATCGAATCAGCTTTTTCAGACTTTCATCCTTTGCAGCCTGCTGTCCTTCGCTGAAGTAATTCCGAAATGCTGGTGGTCGCCTCGGCAAAGGCGTGATTCTTGAACTAGGCACAGCGCCCCCCCCCCCCTCGGGTCTTAACCGGCCGTAAGGCTTTCTTCTTTCGCTCCTTTGAAGACGGCTCCGCCAACCCTCGTCTTTTCAAAAATTTATTCTCAATCCGAGTTTCTGACGACAGAAGGAAAAATGGACTTCGGTATTGCCTGATTCATCCCCAAGCTAGTCGAAATCCCGTCTTCAGTCCTCTAAGAAAACGACAAAATTCTTTGTCTCGGCCTCAGAGCCACGTCTCTAGCTGATGTCCTCAACACCGCAATTAACATACTCCACGAGAGAGTCCCCACTGAAGTAAAACGCATAAAGCGGCAATCATCTTCCTGCATTCCGTAGGACATGATTCCTCTGTCGCCGGCTGACCTCTTCACACCATGGCCAGATCAAGGGACACACCAGGAACTCCACATCAAGTACGTCGTCTCCAACGGCGAGCCCCTCTGTCGGCTCCAACCACCATCGCGTCCTGGGCAACAACCTCATCACTTTTACGGCCACAATTCTGGACTACCCTTACACCTTCCATCAAATATGGCCCACACCAGGACTCACCTACGACCTTCACCGAAGGTCGTTGAAGAAATCTCACCCATCATTTGTCATGTCGTCATTGGACAACGTAACGAACTGCGAATCAACGTACTGATAGCACTCACTTGTGTGGCCTGCAAAGTTATGGAAACTATTATTATTGGGTTCTTACCCAACCGGTCGACAACCCATCAGTTACTACTGGTCATTCACCATTGGACATCTGTGTCGGATGTCGGTATTCCATCCGACACCATCTATCTTGATTTTAAAAAGGCATTTGAATCAGTGATCCGTCGTAAATTGGTAACCAAGATTCATGCCTGTGGCATTTCCGGTAACCTTAGGAACTGAATAGCGTCCTTTCTGGGAAATCGTACCCAGGGGGTAATTGTTGAGGGATCATTTTCATCGAGAGTATCAGTCCCATGCGGTGTCCCTCAAGGGTCAGTTCTTGGCCTTGTGCTCTTTATTATTTACGTAAATGATTTTTTCTTTCTCAACAGATAACACCCTCAGGTGTAAGTTTGCGGATGATTTACTCCAGCAGTTGTGTCATCGGACTGCATTTCTTTAGACGTGGAAATACTTGGTGTACTTAACTGGTCACATGTTTGGCAACTTCCTCTTTCTAATACAAAAATGCCAAACTTTCATATTGGATCCCAAAATTGTTGTCATAGTTATTTACTCGAGGACTATATCTTATCAAGCCAATCCGAAAAAAGGATTTGAGGGTATGGTTTTCTAATAATCTTAAACCAATAGTGCACTGTCTCATAAGGTCTGTGCTGCAGCTTTTCGCCGATTGGCTATGGTAAATGATGTTTTACTTCGGGCAACGCCAACACCTTGGTTTGGGCATTTAAGAATTTTGTTCGTCCATTGTTGGTGTACGCAACTGCGGTGTGGTTACCATATCTCCCTAAGGACATAGATTTAAGAGACAAAGAGTATCCCTGATCTTCGTGAGATAAATTACTTGGAACTTTGTGTTAGGGCGGGCCTAGAGTCATTGGAACTAAAAAGAATTAAATTTGACCTTATTTTGACGTACAAATTTACGCGGTCTGGTGTCTCTTTTCGTCTGGTGGCTCTGTGACCTGCCTTTTTTCTTTCTCGCTCCTAATACCTATGTAACCAGAGGAATGCCAATGGAAGCTAACTGTTCATAGCTCCCATCTTGAGTGCCGCAAATATTTTTTCTCTGTTTGTGTAGCCTAGTTCCAATATGGAATTCTCTTAGCGTTGAGACAGTGAACATGAATACAGATTCAGGGTTCCATAGAATTACGACACAGCCCTTGGAAACCTTTCTGAAGCGCTCTTGAATTGACTTCAGACCTCATCTCGTTCCCATCAGCCCAGTGTTAGTGGCTCACCACCCTTCCGGCAACTGTCCAGCCTGTGTGGAAAATTACCATATTATTATTACTATTATAATGTCTCCTGATTTTCTGCTGAATGATCCTACGAGTCTTCACCACGATCCTGGCCTCTGCCCGTCATTAACTAGGGAACCGGCCCTTTCGTGGATTGCTCCAACAAAAGGAAGGGAAGACAACTACAACCGGACCAGTCTTTCGTCCCCTGATGCTGGATGCATGTCAAGCACCGACCTACGCCACTTCCTCCTGGCTTCCTGCTACCCATCAGCAACCGCCTTGATTTCCCTACTCCTACAACAGGTTTTCACCTTCGTCGGAGTTTCATTCGTCCTCGCATTAGCAACAAAACGCCTTCACCCGGCTAAATCGGAGATCTCCACGCACTCTGCCGGTCATTTCTCGGAATCTTACTCCTTTTCCTGACCAGCCTCGACTTCCTCATGAGAAATTTGAACTCCTTGACATGTCATATTCCCGACGGCTGCACCCCGCAACAAGGAAATTCTGTCTTGGCCCTACCTGACATCACCACCTTCGGGGAAACGATCTCCAATGTGAACCACCAGCATTCCCATGCTCTACAATTGAAGATCCCCGAGGGTCAACCGATTCGCCATTCAGCACAGAGCATGACTTCTCCTTCCAGATTTCCTGTCACAACAAAAAGAAACAGGATTCCACCATACGCCATGATTCCACTTCGGCACGGAAAGCCACTTTCTTCCCGCTTAAAAGCATTCTTGAAACTGGCCCACTAAATCTCACGAAAACCGATCACGGAATTATGTATCATATCCCACGACAACCACTGGGAAAGATGGTTTCTTCACCTTCACCCACGCTTTTATTTCTTTTCAAGTAAAGACGATCTCGGAGGATTCATAATTCCTGGCCACTATTCTCCAAACAACTGCGTCTTCTAAATGACACGCTACCTCTCTTCAAGAAGATTTTCTTCTCCCTACATCAGGTCGCTCTTTAGTCAATGCCCTGAAGCACATCGAGACTTAGCCGTTTGGAACCCGTCACTCGTTTACCAATTTAATCACAACATTCCTCCTTTACGCCAATCTGCGCTACAGTAAAGTTAAAACCCTTTCGTGCGATCCTACTTTACCTCCTTCATAGACAACTCAAAAAGACATTGATCTCTGTCCAATGCCAAGACACTCGCAATGCTTGAACGTTCAATGCCAATTATTTTATCTGCTTTGACTATCTTAATTGGTGCTGAACCAGATCATCTTCTCTGTCTTGGTCTATCAGATCTACGACTATCAGATCTACGACTGTGATCACCGCAAAGGCCGCAATCAACTCTTCCCTTGTTCAAGACAGACTTTGGAGTAACCACATAGGACTTGATCACCACATAGGTCATGACTGTCATCTTCAATGCTTATGAAAACCGAAACACCAGCTGTGCAGACATCAACATCTGCGTCACTGCTCATGAACTGAACTCGTTTTCAACACCCCGAGCTCTGCCAACCTAATCTCCATCCAAGTGATCCTCCATTTAACTTCCTGAAGAAGCCCAGCTGTCTGCATATGCCACAACGTCAAGAACACGGAAAGACAAGACATAATGGACTTCGCCATCTGGATTCCATCATTCCTTCCAGATGTGTAGCCCAACCCCTTAAGCACACTTCAACAGAAACGAAGCCACCTATAAACGAATGGATCCAATCTTGTTTCTGATGTAAGTGCGAAGTTTACAAAACTTTTTGACGGTGCCAGCTCGCAACCCTAGGGAAACCCATCATGTGGTGCCTACACTCAGATATTGACGAGGTCTACTGTAAATGCAAGAATTTACGGATAGTGGATATTTTCAAAACGGCAATTAGACGCAACAAATTAGCGGTCGGCACCGGTTGGTTTCTGTTGCCTAAAACGAAAGTATACACTACTTGTACCCTCCCTACGTCCCCTCTTGAGTCACCACCATGCCAGATCGAGAGGAAAAAATATGGCAGGCCGTCTTGCCTGAATGCTTTTATAGGAGGAATGCTCATAACACATGTGCAGTTGGGTTGCGCAGCTGACCGGATCTTCAGAGTTAAAAAACCTCAAGAAAGAAAGAAAGCATGACAAGAATGGAATGCAAAAATTTACAAGTTTAGTGTATATTTCGTTTTAGGCAATAGAAACCAAATTTAACTGGTGCCGGCCAGTTTTGTTGTTTTTCTAAGGATAGCTGGCACTTGAATCTCACTCTAATCCAGTAAAGTAAATGAATAGAATGCATTGGGTCAGAAACAGCCTCAACCTATTCTCGTACATTTACTGGGTGAGAAGTTCGGCTTGATTGAGTGAAACCTGAATGTCTAATATCGTCTGCTTTCTAGACAGTTAGCAAACGCTTTAAGTAAATTGGTTACCTTTACATTATGTTTGCATAAGTACAGTACAGTTTTCTTTTGTACAATTCAGTCCCTTCAGTGTTTGTTTTCTTTCATAGGTGTGCTACCCGACATGGAGATGGGCGACATCTTGAGAGCCACATTTGGAAAGTGGGGCTTTCCAGTGCGCAAGTACATGCGGATGATGTATTGGATGCCGAAATTCAAGCATCTGTCTCCCTTTCCGCTCCCTGAAAAGCTACCTCTCGACGCCCTGGAGTTGGCCAAACTTGCCATTGTTCGGATGTGTGGAGTGGACTTGGAAACCCAGATCTCTGTCTTCCATGTGCGTATGTCTCGACAATAGTTAAAACTGTGTATTTTTTTTCTCAAGCAGCACAATAATTGTTGCTTGTGCAAGGTTTTACACCAATTTGGAGCCTACGTGAAAGATCTCATGCAAGAAAGGGTAACTTCACAGTATGTGACGAATGTCACAAGTTTTTTTCAGCGTAATTTTTTATGTTAAAATTTATTTTTATTTTTCAAGTGTAATACATTTAGCGTAAAATATTACCGTAAGTCATGTATCATTAAATTCTCTTAAGCTCTATATAGTTTGTTTGGCAAAAATTTGGGGTGGGCGTTAAGTAAAATTTCTAACTTTTCTTCTGGACTTTGTGAAAGTTCTCCCTGACAACGCACGATCTCGAGCAAGAAATACCACCGGTATTCACACATTTTCAACAACTTTGAAGGTGATGTTAAAGGGACACTCGGCCTGCCTTTTAACATTCCGCCTGCCTTATAAAAGCTACATGCAGATTACCATCCGCACATTTACAGCGCTAAGGTCGGCTGGGGTGGTAGCTACGTTCCTCACAACGAGAAACGTAGCTGCTGTCTTGGTTGGATTTGGGAATAGTACACGAAACAGCATCAAGTTAAAGATTGTGTCGTCACATACTGTAATGATTATCGTATTTAACATCACAATTTATAATTTTCTAGGCTAGTGTCTTATAATTTTGCTTCGGCGATCTATTGGAATAATTAATTTTAATTTTTACAGCATTAGTCTTTTAGATTTTTTATCTTATGGTAATTATTAAAAAATTAGTGCATGCACACACAGAGATGAAACGTCATGGTTA
The DNA here is from genome assembly GCA_023313725.1 of Lithobius niger. Lineage (NCBI taxonomy): Eukaryota > Metazoa > Arthropoda > Chilopoda > Lithobiomorpha > Lithobiidae > Lithobius > Lithobius niger. Next base: position 17,349 of record JAHWFP010244993.1, on the reverse strand, counting down.
TTGTAAGCGCTCAAAGCATCATATACTGATACTGCGGGATGCAGTAAATAAAGTTAACAATTATTCAACAGAAATTCTTCTAGACGCCACATTTTAAAAAGGATTTTTACCAATGGATTGAATAACAGTAAGGAAATAGACCTTTGTGGCCTTACTTGATGTGGTGGATCGAGAAGCGCCATTTAAGTCTCTTTTTTTTTTTTGTTGTTGTTTAAACCTGTTTTTCTCTGGTTTAAATTGCCTTTGGTACGACTCGCTGAATTCAAATTGTGCTGATCGCGTTGCCATCTGTATTTATTAGGCTTCTCTCGCCATCGACCCAAAAGTCGATCTCTTAGGTCTTTCCTAGTTAAAATTGGATGGAGGGTGTGGCTGATCCCTGTATATTCGGCTGCGGTTATCTTTGAGGTGTGACTGGATACCAGAGATTCCAACCAGCGGAGGTGCTTTTCACAAGCCGAATTGGAGACAGTCTGAGTGCCCTCCCATTCAATATGGTGTCCAGTGGTTTTGTGGTGTACTGTGACACCGTTTTTATCTTTCTCCTTCCTAGTATCCAACGTAACATGGATTTTCAGACCTTCCTTGTCTCTGATGTGATTCCAGATGGCAATCGCCTAGCGTTGCCTGGTATCAGCATTTCCTACTCGTAGCAACGTAGTTTCCTTAAAGAACTATGCGCAATCATACAACTAAGTGAAACTGGCATTTACCTACTCGTGCCCTAACAGAACTGATGTGTGCGGGCAGAGATGAACGTGCGTAAGGAAGAGGGTTCCATCTAGCGGGAAGGAGCATAAGTTGATAGGTTGTTGGGACAAAACGATCTTAACCTGGCATTTATCGCAAAAAAGATAAGTATTTTAGGAAAGAAGTAAAACTAAAATTAGTTTTTACTTATCCTAAAATATTTACCTTTTTTGTACTAAATATTAGGTTTAGTGCTTTTTGGTCTAACAACCCATCAAATTTATATTCGCTAAGTTTTCAAACTTATCTGCCGAAGCAATATAACATCTAATGTGCATTGTTAATGTAACAATACTCTTCCTTACAGTCTTAAGTACTTGATTCTTAACTGTTGTACATATAGTACTACTTTGTCCATGCTTCTTACTCTCGTCGGTTAAACTTACTCTGTTGGTTAAACAAATAATATACCTCTATTGTTAAACCGATTTGCCGCCTCTTGTGCGATTGTAATTGTCGTAACTACTCAAAAACCTCTCTACTGCGAACTCCTTCACCTGTATCCTTCCTCTTCCCCTTTCTTCTTCCTTTAGCTTTTGGCGAGAAAACATTTGAAGACGCCATTACTGCCGTCAGGTTTTGTGCCTTTTATGGGCCTAAAGATGAACGCTAATTGCAAAGCAACATAAGTCACTACTTCGTGGACTGTAAACAGACGTAATAAGTGTGCCATGATACCTAATCCAAGGTTTGCGATTTATTTGGATTTATTATGGGGTTTTTACCCACGTCATAGATGGTAGTTAAACGGCCGACCGACCTGCTTAAAGGGAAGAAGCAAGTTACAGGATGAAGGAGGCAATGCAAATAAGAGTGAGTATGGCAGACTCGTATATATTTGGTGCCAATAAAACGTCGACAATCCCCACAGTACATTGCTTAAGTTCCTTTCCACCGTTTCACGCGTTGTTGTCACTCCCTGTTGTGTTGAAGCAGGGCTCGAAATGAGCGGTATCGCATCGCAGTTTGCACCACAATTTTTGACATTAGCGATACAAAATTGAAATTTGCTTAGCAGTTTAGCGACGCAATATCATTGCGAAAGAACTTTAGAACTACGTAAAAAAATCCTTTTGCAGTAGGCATAGCCCATTTACAATAGAAAATTTATTGTGTTCCGTAAAATTCTTAATTCCAATCCCTACAGAAGTTACGTTATTTTTATACCACGTGCAAAGAATGAAATTGAACGATACACAATTGTAACATACAGCATCAGAATATTTAGGTATTAAAAAAATGTGATGGTATTTATACGTCACACAATCACCTTCTCTTGTTCTAGCTGCACCATCAATTAAAACGAAAACGCCTTTTTGCCTGCCAAGAAAAATAATTATGCTTACTGAAAATTGCTAACCATTATTTTGCGATTGCTCCGCAAATTTTTATTTTGCATCGCTGTTATGCTACACACTTTTTTCTGGACATTTCGAGCCCTGTGATACCACGGTGCCTCTACAGTTTACGTCTTAGGACAGTGTGTTTCACATGTAGTGAGGCCGTAAGAGACCGTACCACGCTCTGCTGTGAGGAAAACGGCGAAATTTCTCACTGTGTTGGAGCGTACACAAGTCAGGCCCTACATAGCGCCTAACAGAATGGTAGCATGGTAACAAGGTTAAGAAGCAGAGATGAAAGCAAGGCAAACATATAGACCACCAAGAAAGGAGACCTGCAACGAAGCGAGTAATTTGCCAAGAATCCATTCCAGTCAATTACCATGCAAGCGTGGGGACCACAGAAGATGGACCGCTGAAGACCGCAGCTGAATCACCCCAAAACCTACAAAGGAGTAGCAATATTAATAGGAGCGGACAACTTCAAACATTGGAGAGCCATTTTTACCTGCCTAGCTGAGGAGAAAAATGGGTCCCGACTGTACTACAACTGAACTGTCCAGCCGCAAATGCAGCTACTCCAGACGAAATAGCAGCATGGCAACAACTAAATGCAGAATGCAAGTTAATGATGTTAAGGACACTTTCACCTAGCCTGTCACTAACGTTTCATATCACAAGAACGGCAAGAACAATCTGGGAGAGGCTAATTGCAGACTTTGCAAGAATAGACCCATTTGAACAAATGCACAAGTTAAAAGAGCTTATGAACATCCAGATGCTAACTACTGAAGATGTGCCATAATGTATAAGATGTGCCACGTGTGTGATGGAAGAGGTAATAGCCACAGGATACCAACTTACTGAACCAGAAGCCTTCGTTTGGATTTTAAGGGGTGTAGTGCATCCGAGTTTGGCCATGACAAGGGAATCCCTTATGCGATCTGGTCGCGCATTGACATTGGCCTTAATACAGAGTGTACTAGTGCTGGCATAGAGCCATATGGCCCTTTACAACTTAACTACCTACAGCAAACTGCACTGATGGGACAGCGAAAATTACACTCGTCTGACCATACCACTTATGTTAAAAAAATACCGTAGGCGTCAGTCACCGCCGTACCACAAAACATCAAAGACGTACTACAACTCCGTGTACCTATCCGACTCTTCACCTACACATCAGGCCTGCTATGCTAACCCACCCCCCACGCAACGGCAAGAAAACAAGCGCCCATCCATTCAAACCAATCGCCAACCATCGCAGCAACAATCAAAACCATCGTGCATTTTCTGCAAAAGTTTTGAACATTCCTTTCGGTCCTGTGATACGGTCAAGGGCACTGACCACCCAGAAGGGCCAAGATGCCACGCGTGCTTCGAGTGGGGATATGTAGCCAATTGTTGTGGGAACGCTGCGTCCAGGAAGCCAAAAAACGCTACTCAAAACGGCCGAAAACAACCCCAGAATGACCCAGTGTGGCGGGCTCCACAAGCGAACTTGATCCTTGCAAATAACAATACCTCATCTAATAATTATCAACAACAATTAGATAATGAAGACAATGTGCCCTTCCTTTGTCAAACCCATACTGCATATGCGTTAGGGCCAATCCAAGAAAATTTGACATCTCAGCAGCACGCCAACGAAACTACTGATTCGTATGTATCCAACCGTAATATTAAGTATGGTAATACTAACAAGGGGCAAATTAAACCTTCCCACGTGTTCGAACACGACAGTGGGGGCCTTCCTTGTTATATTAGCCCATTGTTACAAAAAAAATAGATAGGGCAAAATGTCCTAGAGTTTGCGTTGCGCTGGCCTCTAACGGTTTAACAGCTATAGGCGTATTGATAAGTGACTTAGGTGTCACCGGTTTTGACAGGAGAGGCACGGCACTAAAACATCCGATAATTTTAAAGAATGTTGTGGAGATGCCTACAGCAACACAAAATCTGCTGTCTGCATCTCGTATACTGAATAGTGGTTTTAACAGTAATGTGGGAGACACTAGTGTTTATGTACGTAGCAAAATAAGACCACATTATTTGGCAATATATGGCACTAGGCAAAACCACCTTTTCCATGTGAACCTTAAGGTAGACCCGACCTATGATGTTTATGGTGAGACAGTAGGTAGAGAAATTCGGATTGCCCATGCACGTGGGATAACAAATATACTTTACGGTTCCCCTGAGTTTGACACCTTTCAGGTCCCTGTACACCAACCCACGAAATCCCCTTCTACCTGCCTTACCCGGTCTACCTATAGTGGTGATGAATCTTCCTTAGTTCGTGTAAACCACTCTTCCCTTCCAGTATTGAACCAGCTTTTGGCTGGTAAGTTCCCCCTTCAGCTTTCCTTTAAACTGACCAAGTATAACGATCTAATACCGAATAATAACTTTCTGACAATGAAGTCTAACAACGTGAACTTGGGCGGTGGACCTCTAGTCCTTGACATCCATTGTTACACCCTGCTGTGAAGTTGGTCTACTATTATTCGGCAAAATAACCAGGAGATGTTTAACTTTAAATGTTAAATGTGACATGTCTATTTAAACATAACAATAGGTTGGTTTATTTTGTCATTCTTGTCATTACATTTTATGCTTCCACAGTTCACAATATAAAAATACCTTTGAAAAACACCCTAACGACTGTGTTTATTTGAAGAGTCAAATTAACAATTTCGGTGGTTTTCCATCTTACTACGCACAATCTCAAAAATGAAATACTATAACTTACACAGTACTGGCAAATTTTCGACAGTTCTGAAGGATTAGGTGTTGTTTTTATCACTTGCTGTCTTTATGAGGCCGTCGGAAACACGATTTTCTCGGTTCACATTAAATTAAATGTTAAACGTGGTACTGTAATGTGAACCGGAGAAAATCACCTTTCCGATGGTCTGATGCAGACAGTAGGAAGTGATAAAAACAATACCTAATCCTTAAGAACTGTTGAAAATTAAGCAATACTACTTAAGTTCTAGTATTGCATTTTTGAGATTGTGCATTGCACTTTGTGCATTTTTGAGATTGTGCATGAAAAACCACCGAAATTGTGACCTTTGATTGAAAAAAATAATAAATTGTAGGAGCAATTTTGCAAAAGGGTCGAATTTGTGTGTTTTTAAATATAGGGGCTCAACTTTCCTTGTGCCTAGGATCTTAGCTGGGTGTTGTTTTGGGGTCGAGAGGTTCAAATTGTGCTATAACGCTCCATTATTTTCAGCCATGGACCCGTGACACTGTGTACAGTATGTTTGTAGAGTACTTGGCATCGTACTGGTAATTGAGGCATATAGTTAGGAATTAGTTTTTTATTGTAGAATAATTTATTATAAAGCATGTGTTAAAAGAGTCGATTAAACTTTAAGCCACTTGATTCTTTCTTCAATTTAGGCTAAAGATCTAATTGATTCTGTGGATCACACTTGGATTGTGAGCGGTCAGAGTCCAATCCAACAAGAACTACTCCGCAAGTTACCCAAAAAGACGCCCGTTTTCGTGGAGGGAGTTTTTGGCATTTATCTTCGGCATCATCAAATCAACTACTTCATTTTACGGGTGGACACAAAACCTGTAGAACAAGTACAAGAAGATTTTGATGGTAAGTCAGTTTTTGCTAGTGCAGATACAATGTAGCAATGTAAGAAAACTCTAGAAAGCCAGAAGATGGCTTTTACGGTGACCTTTGGAAGATATCGGCAAAACACAAACTAACGCACTGACCGCAGGAAGTGTAAAAAAAAAGGTTGTTTTGTCCGCTTGAATTTTCTGTGAAAAAAATACGGCACTGCAAATATAAAAAAAAAAAAAATGTCGTACTCCAAACGTTCAGCGCGTTCATTGAAAAGGTGCTGAACTTCCAAGTGCCTGCTTTCCCTAGAGTAGCGCACTTAATGGGAAGAGATCTGTGTGAGCGATTTGACAGACAGTGGAAGCTTGAGCGAGATGATAACGTGCAACCCAGTTAATACCAGAGGCTACAAAGGCGGTTAATTCAAATTCGAAAGTGGTTGGAGCAGACGATGTAAAAAGTAGTCCAATAACAGCAGAAGCCTGATGAAGACACTTCAGGGGTGTTGAACATTAGCTGGACAGTACATAAAGAAGAAATCACAAGGTAAAGGGTATTTTAGCTTTAACATAGGAGGGTGATGTCAAACCACTATATAAACTAATTCGTAATTAGGATAATGATTCCTCTTCACATTTCCTCAAAGTGTGGTTGAATCTTTAGCTCCCTAGCATTTGTTTTAATCTTTAGTCCACGATTTGCTGCTGGCATTTGCTGATTGGCATTGTTGCATAATACCAATGTTAAACAATGTAAAACAGTAAAACAGATCGTTCAAGGTCCCGTAACTACCGAACGGCATGGCCAATTGAAGTTTTATTTGTATATAGGGCGCATCTGTGTGTGTGTCAAATGAGTCTTTCAAATGAACTAAAAACAAGCTTTCTAGGACGCATAGTTTAGTTTGTAGAGACCACTGTATAAACCTGTCCAAAGAAGTTCACCACCACCACATAAACCAAAACTGAAACTCACGATTTCAGCTTAAATCCAAATCTCGATGTGACAGATTGGAAATTAACAAAAGTTGGCACATATGTACACCAAGTCCAACAACGCTCATAGTATACCAAATCTCAGTGGAAAATACTGAAAGATGTCGAGGGAATTAAGCATCGAAATTTCGACTTTGATGTGTGAGACCTAGGTCAAACCTTACAATAAAGTCCTTTACTGAGTGATTATCGCAAAAATGCAATTTTCTCTGCAAATACTTGCCTGTATTATGTAGGCAAGTTGTGAGTAGAATCAACATTTTATTGATTGGGTCATTTTGTGAATTTCACCCAAAACTTTACACCTTTCTTGTTTGTTTTACTATTATTATTTTTTTGCTGCAGATGTTTCAAATATACCTTTGCATATGTTTGGGTTGGAGGAGACGCAGCCTTCCGACATCGCCGTTATTCCAAGTGCCCACGAACAGGAAGACGGTACAATTTTAGCTGTCTGCGCTACTGGAACCTCAAGCCGAGATTCAGTTTTGTCATGGGTTCGGTTTTTACAGGAAACCAACCCTCGACTGACAGAACTTCCAGTGCTATTTACACTGCGTGCGCCAGTTACAGGATTGGTTCCCACAGAGGAAAAGACCAAACAAGAAGAACCAAAGGTGCCAAAACATATCGGAAACTTTCGGTTTGTAGATGTATCGGACGAGAAACAGTAATACGTGTAAAGCAAGTAGGGTAGCCTAGTGTTATAAAAACTACCAACATGTAATGCTGACAAATGTTTTATATTGTAAATAGGTTTTGCTCAACATGATAAAACAAGTACAAATATAATTTGCATTTCGATTTTATTTATTATTTTTTGGTTATCATCTGGTGACCAATTGATGCGTGATGGAAAATGTTGACAGTACTGGACGCGGTCCGGTCGTTCCAAGTGCGTCTGCGAGGGGCGTGTGCAGGTGGTATCAGACGGGATGACGTCTGTGGTGTACATCAATAAGCGATGGGCGGAATGAGTTTCGCGGATTCGGTACAGTGGTTGTTGTATTGACAGGTGCATAGGGGCTGTGTTCTGGGGGCAGTGTTCGGTCCAGGCATCGGCAGGGTGACGGCCGACTGGGTTCCTCGCCAGTGCAGAGGCGAATTCGGCTTTCGAGTCTCGGCTGTCTCCGGAGTTGGTCATGGGCGTCTACTCCTGGGTAGGGGTGACCGACATGGTCTTGTTTGCCTCCACGGCAATGGCACAGTTACAACGGTTCGGGACAGGTGCCCGGTGCGGAGGTGGTGGACACCTTCAGGATATCAGTAGGTGGTTTTCCCCCGTGCCCTCTAGCGGACAATGCTGTTCGCAGGTTCAGGGACGATGGAGTCCAATGGGCAGGGGTCGTGGTGCAGGCATGAGAGGCAGCACCCTGGTTTCTTCGGCAACGAGCGATGCCTGGGTCTGGGCAAAGGGCGTTGCCCAGGCGGGGCAGTCTTCTATGGGACTCTTATGCAATATCAGCGGCCACAGGTTCTGGAGGCTGTGGGTCGTCTCATGTGTTTGTGCAGTGGACGTCGACGGACCCGTGCCCACCGATTGCATGGTTGGTGGAGTAAGGTTCCGTGGCGTTGTACTTGGCACGGTTAGAATCTGTCTCAATTACGTAACACAGTGAGGAGGATGCTACGAATGAGAATTGAAGATTTTACCAGAGAACTTGTTCTCGCAGGAGAATCTAAGTTCTCAGAGTAGAATCCGACGAAAATGTGTTACGTTGCTGACCCACCCGCCTCCCTGCTAAGGAATCTGGGGGCACAGGCCACGTGTGAAAAGGAGTAGAGTAAAAGAGACAGAGCAGGGCTGAGGGGAAGTGGGGGCGGAAGTGATGTAAATTTTGCACGCATTTCCAAACGGAAATGACGCAAAACAACAGGTTACAAAGCGGCGTAGGGCAGGGAAGGATCCCGATTACGTAACACAGTTTCATTGGATTCTACTCTGAGTACTTAGATTCTCCTGTGAGAAGAAGTTCTCTGGTAGAATCTTTAATTTTGATTTATCATATTTTTCACATTTCGTGGAAAAGTGTTAGTTGGCTAAATACCGGTAAACGGCGATTACATTGGTGTATGAACGACATAGTAAAATAATTTTCCAGAGGAAAAAGATTTAATTTACACAAACACCATCAAACAACTTCAACACTGAAACACTTAAATTTTCGGAGACAAACTTGCCTCCTTCCTCAGAAGCTCAAAAAGTGTTTTTGAGCTTCTGAGGAAGGAGCTTCTGAGGAAGGAGACAGGTTTGTCTCCGAAAATTTAAGTGTTTTAGTGTTGAAGTTGGCTGATGGTGTTTGTGTAAATTAAATCTTTTTCCTCTGGGAAATTATTTTACTAAGTCTTAGTTGTCAGTGGTTGATCAGATCGCCGAAATGTTTCTTTTCAAATCATGTACACTAGGCTGTCTTTATAACGAACCACTTAGTATGCCAAAAAAATGGTTCATTATACAGAGAGTTCTTATACAGAAGGTTCCTTACAGCGAACTGTGAGTGGAGTGGTTACAAAGTCCTTTATACATATACAAAATGTTTTACATTGTTCAGTGAAAAAAAGTCTCAATTTTGGTTCAAGTCTGCCTTTTTCGTCGTTTGATAAATTTCTTGGTCGACACAATGTGTTGTAAGTTAGTCGACACAATGTGTTGTAAGGATGGTTAAAAACTACCTTCACAACACTGAAAAATGGTTCTATATGGAGCTGTTCCTTACACAGAGGTTCTTTACACGTATAGAGATGTTATCATACGTAGTTTCCCAAGAGCTAAGGAAATTATCGATAATTTTTTCAATCCGAGTGTTTTGGCCCCTGTAAACTCACGAGTGCTAAGCACGAGGGAAATTATCTGACAATAATTAGCACAAGTGAGTTTAATGGGCCAAAACACGAGTGTTGAAAAAAAATTGATAATTCATAATAGCTCGTGGGGTATTTAGGTAGAGAATTTCTCGTCGTTATTCAGCACGCTTAATTACTTATGCAGAATTAAAAAATTTATAAAAGTCGCTGCTACCTTCCAAATATTGGCGCTCCGATTTGCACCACAGCCACAAGGAATAAAATTGATATTCGCCACCACTGAAGAATATCTCATTGGTGCACACCTCCAAATATGTTTAGTACGTAATAATAAATTAGGAAATGTAGTACATATTTTGACTTTTTACAAAATTCCAAGAGTAACTAAATAAAAATATCAAATACGTACTATAGTGGAGCATAATAAATTACAAACAGTGCCCCAAATTTGTTGCTGGTTACGTTAGGCGTAACGACGCAGCAGAGCTTCGTTGGCTTCCCATCGGCTTCTACGTGTGACTACAGGCGTTGCCAGGTTACACAAATGATCGACACAGTGCGTTTCTTACTTCCCGTAAATACTTACCTTCAGTAATATTGCTAAAATCACTATTTTACTCTTTACACTGCTCGTTTATGAACTAAAATCCCCATTTTATGTTCTCTCTATAAACTTTTCTCCCCATCCGCCTGGGTGCGCTGCGCGTCACTACTGACGTCAGCGCCCCCACCCATTCCTCCACATCACTTTTTACGGGCACGCCATCGTGGGTGGTCGTGCGTGTTGTTTACTGCAAATGTTACATTAATGGCATCGGTGTTTATGGACTACTGCAACAGGCTACAATGTCAAGGAAAGAATCCGAAGATAAGTGCAAGGCCTATTTGAAGAAAAAATCATTTCAGTCGTGCAACCACACCAAACTAATGCGGGATTTTCACCCATTGTGTCGCAAGTGCCTGCCGTGTGACTTTCAAACTAAGGTGTGTGACCTCTGTGATATCCATCACGTTGATACGGTGCGATCGATTCTGTTTACCTGGAAGAAGTCCGACCAGAAAGCAGCACAGAGAAAAAAAGACACGGTATTGCCGTCTGTAGATGATAGGCTTAAAACCATGAGTTGGGATGCGACTCGGCCCGCGGTGTTTTTGGAAGGTCAACTTCCCGACGGCGCCAACATGGCGGCCGCCGCTACCGCCGGTGGGGCGGATTCGTCGTTAATCGCAGCGCATTCGGACGCTCTACAGGACGTTATTGACGATGGGCACGTTGATAATTTTCCCTTGGAGGTCGAGGACGTTACTCTATGTATGACGGCGATTGCCATTTTGAAGATGTTACGACGCACGGTGACGACCGGTTTATTGAACTGGTAGCGGCGACAGCCGGAAGTGTGTTCGACGCTAAAGCCCACGAAATGGAAGGCCGGCTACTGTCGAGTTTCGAAACTAGGGAAGTTTTTGGGCGAAGTTTTGCACCATATTAATCCCGTTTTGCAGTCGGATGCCGTGGATGTCAGTGGATTGGCGGCCGTGTCGGCGACTACGGTTTGGCGGCAACCATACGGGTATCGGCGACCGAGCTGAAGACGTCGTCGCCGGAGACGCGTACCCACGATCGTCCCACGTCGTCGCAGAAACGAAGTCGCAGTAAAGATGGGAAGAACGTGTCGAGCAAGCCAAAGTCGGTAAGGCATGAAAATAGCGTAGACAAACATAGGACGCCCGCTACCGGTGGGGATACAAGCCGTGGGTTGGGGGGCTAAGTCGAAAGACAAAAAGTCGGAAACGGGCGCTGTCCGGATTCCGACTGTCCCAGCAAAACAAATTACAAGTACCAGGGCGGACAATATTGCAAAGCTGGTTGGGCAGATAAGTGCCATGTTTGAGGGTGAGGGTGGTTATTAACCAACCCGGCGCGGTCGCGTTGCACCATCGGCAACAATGGGTCGCTATGACGGGGGGGGGGGGGGGCGGACGCGCCCCAGTTGTCGGGGGTCGCTGCACAGTGCTGTAAGTAGCCATCAGTCACCAGGTGGTATAGATAGGTCGCCGTTCAGCCCTGATGTAGACCCCATCGCGAGGACGAGCGCAGCAACGTCCGTTCCAGGCGTGACGAAGAAGACGACTGCACCTAGCAGCGATAATGAAGAGGAAGGATCGGTGGATGACCGATTTAACGAGGGCCCAGGTTTCATACCGTGAAAGATTTCACGGCCATCACATTCAAACACCTGCAGCCCACGCGGAGGCAACGAAGCTAACTTGCTAACGAAGGGAATGTGAAACCGGACCCTGCCCATCTCCCTCAATCTGCGGTGCTATTTCGCCAATTGCTGAACACGGCCGCGTTTACATGCAAGGATGATCAGCCGCTGTCTGCTGGCATGCCGCCCCCCCCCCCCCCCCCCCCCCAAAGACCCAAGAAAGGTGAAGTGGTTCTTTCGTTCGACGGGGGGGTTGTGCTTCCAATAAGAAGAGGTATCGGACCTACCCGGCGGCGGAATATTTGACAGAAACGTGTGCGCCCGAGCTGGATTCCACCTTAAGAGCGCCTCCACAGTTGTCGGGATACCCATGGGGCAATTCAAGGAGGACGATATCATGCTGCGGGCTAGCATCCGAGCGAGTTCCCAGGCGGAACTGGTCTATTCGGCCTCCACAGCGGCGCTAAAGGCTATGGCTTTGGTTAACCCTGAACTGCGGGAGAATACTACGATACGGGAATGTATGCACCTCCTCAAGCGGGCCTCGTCGTTCCATCAAGATAGCTTGACTTGGGAGTGCCGCCTGGCTATGAATAACGCATTTTGGCGGCGAGATGCTTTATTGGATTCTGCTTCAGGCCTGCCGGTGGACACGGCGGGGAAGCTGCGACTACTGCCCATCCACACGTCCTCTGACTTGTTCAACGGCAAGTTACTGGAGTGGGCACCCGAACTGAACGAGAAGGTGAAAGTCGCTCCGGTCCCTGCCCCCGCTCTGTGCGCCGTACCGAGAGGAAGAGATAGGTACAAGCTCCCCACCAGGGGTGTGCCGTGGAATAACCCCTACGGTATGCCTGGGGATGGTAAACGAGCTGGCGAGAAACCCGCGGAGCCTTTTCCCTTTCTTGAGCACCCCGCCTCCCAGCCACGCGGGAGGGGAAATGGGACCCAGCGTGGGAGGGCCGCCTTTAAGAGGAGGCTGCGGCGGCCGCTCCAACGATATTGACTGGCAATGGTACGGACCCCCCCATTCACCGGCAGGTGGGGGGGGGGGGGGCGGTTGTCCAACTACGGCGGGGCGGGGAACACACATCACGTCGGATGCCCTGGTTCTGGAGTGTCTGCAGGACGATTGTTCCGCAATCCCCGGCCTGGTCGCGGAGGTGCGTTCGCTCGTGGACAAGGGCGCAATGGAGCGAGCACCGGATACGCCAGGGTTCTGGAACCCGGTGCGAGTGATTTTGAAGAAAGGTGCCGGAACAAGGCTTATCTTCAATCTACGTCGCCTGAATTCGTTCCACTGCAAAGAAGATTTCCAGATGGAGTCAGTGGACTTTATTCGAGAGGCACTTCGTCGCGACGAGGTCACTGTTTCCATCGACTACAGGATGCCTATCTCATGTTCCACTCCGGCAGTCGATTCGCTATTTGTTTCAGTTGGTCGCGGGAGGAGTATCCTACCAGTTCACCGCGATGCCCTTCGGACTGGCCACGGCGCCTTTTTTGTTCATAAGGTTAACGAAACCCGTCATCGCACATCTCCACCTTCATGCGATCAAGGCGCACGTTTTCCTCGACGATTGGCTGTTTCGTCAGGGGTCCAGGACTATTTTGCTTCAGCAGCTGGACAGGTCGCTGTCCCTTTTTGCTCACCTGGGCCTGGGGGTGAATGTGAAGAAGTCGAGACTGGCGCCGGCCTCGCGGTTCGTCTTCCTAGGGGAGGATTTCGACACGTCACACATGTTAGTCAAGCCTTCCAGGGAGCGGATAGTGAATACGAGCGGAGCAGTCCTAACCTTTGTCAAGAAGACATCAGCAACGGCCTTAGAGCTAGCGTCCCTGATCGGCATCATCAATTCCAATGCAAGACTGGTGCCGCTGGGGCAGTGGCGCGCCAAGTCGCTCCATTGGTTCCGAACCGAAGAATGGTGGCCACGGACAAGCTGGTCGGACATGATTCCCCTCCACAATCTCCCCTTGGAGTGCCTGGGATGGTGGTCGAACACGGCTAATCTCGATGTGGGGATACCCATCCAGGAACCGGTGCCTGCGGTCCTCCTGTTTACAGACGCGTTCACCACGGGCTGGGGTGCCCACATTGCGGAGGAGACGGCCGCCGGCAGTTGGACGTCGGAGAAGGCCGCTCTGCACATCAACGTTTTGGAGATCCGTGCCGTACACAATGCCATCTTGACTTGGGCTCGGCAGCTTCGAGGTGCCACGGTTGGCGTGATGTGCGATAATACCACGGCCGTGGCGTATATCAAGAGGGGAGGAGGGACGCACTCCGTGTCCCCGATGGCAGAGACGTCGAGGCTTCTGCAAACTTGCCTTACGTTCGACATCGTGCTGGTGCCGCGCCACATTGCCGGTACCTTGAACGTGTGGGCGGACGAACTTTCCCGCCGTTCATACGTGCCAACCATGGAGTGAGAACTGGATCCGGCGGTGTGCCAGATGTTATTTCGGTTGTGGGGAGAGCCCTCCCTCGACTTGTTCACAACCCGAGCCAACCACCAGTTGCCTTGATTCGTGTCCCCGTTCCCGGACGAACGGGCTTGAGCGACGGATGCGCTCGCCCTGGATTGGGACGGGCTGCACCCGTATCTCTTTCCCCCGTTTCGGCTCATTCAGCGGTCGGTGAACACGATGCGTTTCTCCGGCGGTCGGTTCTTACTTGTAGCGCCGTGTTGGCCAGCTGCTTCGCGGTTCATCGAGATACTGGAGATGACCAAGGCGCAGCCGCAGCAACTCCCCCTCACGGAACGCTTCCTCACACAACATCAGGGGAGGACGTACCACCCGAACCCGGCCGTCCTGAATCTTCACGGGTGGCTGCTCTGAGGGATGTTACCCGCCGTCGGGGTCTGTACGGTGACGTAGCAGAGCGACTGCTGGGATGCATTCGGGAGTCGTCTCAGCGCAATTACAACGCTAAGTGGCTAAAGTGGGTCGAGTGGTGCGGCCGGAATGCTTGTGACCCTTGTGGACCGCTGGTCGCGGAACTTTCGAAGTTTTTGGAGGAGCTCTTTGCACGGGGGTTTTCCCCTAGTACCATCAAGGGGTACCGCTCGGCTGTCAATTCCGTTCTGTCGTGTGTGGATGGAAGGTGGGTCGGTGGTGTCCAGTACACTGCTGACTAAGTTGGTCACGGCGTTCGAGATTGCGCGTCCCAAGCAAGTGACTCTTCTTCCGAAGTGGAACCTGCCGCTTGTGCTCCGGAGCCTCATGGGGCTGCCGTACGAGCTGGCTCAGTCGTCGTCCATGCTTCATCTTTCGCAAAAGACAGTGTTTTTGGTGGCGTTGGAGTGGACATGTTCGATTGCTGAGGATTGGCCAGCGGTGCACCTTTCATTCCCCGCTTACTTTCGTGCCAAGAACTGCAAACCGGGGAGCCAGCAGAAGCCTTGGTGTATCCTGGCCGTGGGTAAGTTGTTTCCGCCAGGGGATGATGAACGACTCCAGTGCTCGGTGAGGGCGCTCCGTTTTTACATTGCTGCGACCGACGAGAAGCTCCGTGGAGGAGTTCGTAGGCATACGGGAGTGCGGCCTACGCCCTTGTTCTGTGATGTGGACAAAGCATCGGATGCGGTGTTGGATAGGGGCTTGTCGCCGTTCCAGATGCGGAAGTGGATTTGCACGGTGATCCGGTGGGCCTATGAGACGGGTCCAAATCATGTTGATGTTCCACCGGTCATTCGTGCTCATGAACTACGTGCACTGGCTGCGTCCTGGGCGTATGGGTGTGGTACACCTCTGCAAGAGGTTGTGGCCACGTGCTCCTGGAGGCACTCGACCATGTTTATTCGGCATTACCTGCATGACACCAGTGGCCTGGAAGGGGAGGAGGTTGTGCGGGACCACGTGGTTGCCGGTCATTCTCTCCGTGTGTGACGGTTGTCGTGGGTGGAGTAGCCTCGGCACCTGTCGGCCGGTGTCAGGTGGTGGGGAGTAGGAAGTGACTCCCGGGCGGTCTGCCGACTGTGTGGACTGTGGTTTCTGTTCTGGCTGTGTCCCTACGGAAGTTCTAGCGTGCGTGGTCAGACTGGACATGTGATGTGCTTCATCGTGTGGTGGTGTTGCGTCCTGGTGTGAGATGGTGGCACCGGTTGGTGGCGGACGTTTACCGGGCTTCGCAGGGGCGTCCTGGAGTGAGTGGAGATGCCACCAGAGTCGACTTCACCGGGCTTTTTGCTTGGGTGAGTACTTCGGCTTAGGTGCCCTAGAGTAGTTGTGTTGGCTGGTTGCGTATCTATAAACATTTTTTCCGGGGTTCAGTGAAACTGTGGGACTTCCCACCTCCTGACTGACAAATTCAGCAATATTACTGAAGGTAAGTATTTGCGGGAAGTAAGAAACGAAAATTTTAACTGGTAAAATTAGTTTTTACTTACCTAAAATACTTACCTTCAGTAAAGACCCACCCGCCTCCCCGCGTTCAATGAACTGGAGTGTTCATAAAAAGTGATGTGGAGGAATGGGTGGGGGCGCTGACGTCAGTAGTGACGCGCAGCGCACCCTGGCGGATGGGGAGAAAAGTTTATAGAAAGAACATAAAATGGGGATTTTAGTTCATAAACGAGCAGTGTAAAGCGTAAAATAGTGATTTTAACAATATGACTGAAGGTAAGTATTTAAGGTAAGTAAAAACTAATTTTACCAGTTAAAATTTTCGTATTACGAAAGAAAGGCCTTCCGGATTGTCTTGGTAGGAAAATACATACTTTTATTTGAAATGAATGCTACAGACGTATCGTAGCATGTCGACACTAGCGTTTGAAGCTAGTGACGCCCAGAAGCGTATCAATTTTAGATAACGCTGGTCTTTTTTTGCATTACAGTGCGCCGACAAATCTAAGCTACAGGATATTTCTTTACTGATTTAGTTTTAAATTTAGCCAATGAGCATCGACTTACAGTGAGAATTTTCGTTTTCTTTTCACTAAATGAGGACCATGGTCGGATTACACTGGGAAGACCCGGCTCATCGAAACCGAAACCGACAGCGTACCTCGTCCTTCAGTAATTACACAGATCGAAGCTTTTCTCAATGAGCGATGACAAACAAACCACAGATCTATACAGTATATCTCACTTAGAGGATGCTGCTTTGTTTTACGCCCTTATTAGGGAAATGACGTCGGCTTCGTTAATCGTCAGGTTTTTACGGAAACACCACTAAGCTGCTTCTCGGTTAAAATTCGTTTAATTTGGCGTATCAACAACATAAAAATGACGTTGGGCCTAATACGAAATGCCGAAGCGAACGAAATTACAGGTTGGTTAATGAAATGCGATGGTGGAATGGCATCAGCTTCGTTAGTCGTCGGCTTCTTTCGAAAACATGAAGCTGCTTATACGTTTCATTTGGTGTATCAACAACATAAAAATGAGGTTAAGCCTAATACGAGATGCCAATGCCGTAGCGAACGAAATTACAGGTTGGTTGATGAAATGCGATGATGGATGGTATCGCTACGCCAAATAAGAGTTGAACATCGTTAACCAAACATAAAAGGTAAACATTATCGAAATCGAGATCGTAATCGAAACCGAATCCCTAACGCGAAATTCCTTCAGAAAATCTTTTAAGGAAAAGAAAACATCGAGTAAACAAATGACGCTCAAACTCAAAAAATGTCAATACTCATCACATCAGT
>JAHWFP010244991.1:165504-176828 GCA_023313725.1 Lithobius niger | reverse complement strand
AAAGCTTGGGATGAAGAGGCTATGAAATGTGTTGAATACCCGAGAAGGTGGTATAGAGTGTGTGCAAAGGATGTGGTGCAGTGTATGTGGGTGAAACGAGGAAAGGAGTGGAGATTCGGCTAGGCCAGCACATGGGCAACGTTAGGAATGAGGTGGAAGATTACGACATTGCAGCCATTGTACAGCCAAACAACAAGAGATTGGTTGGGAAAGAACTGAAATGCTTATCCATTCTAATTCGGCACGGGACAATCAACTTTGTTGTCTCTACTTCCGTGGGTCGTACAGGAAGTAGCTTTAAAAAGTCTTAAGGGGGTGTTATGTAAAAGACTCCTGGAATATTTACTGTACGTTCCTTTCCTGGAATTTTTTCCTAACTGCATGTACTTCTTTCTGTAGTCTTCACTAGTTTTTCATGATCATTCGTGTAGATGGAAAAAGGAAGCTTACGCAAGAAGAAAATGTATATGAATTTCTGTCTAAGATACAAAATAAATATGGAGTTAAAACGAAAACATTAAAAGAGCATTCCTGAAGAGTCTTCATGAAGGCTTGGAAAACTACTTGGTTCTGCACTGCCTGCAGTCTTCCATGGAATGAGCATTTGTGTTTAATAAGTCGGGAACAAAGTCAAACAAAGCATTGAAAACGTTACAATATAAATACTATACATACTATGCATAAATACTATGCATATTTTCGCAAACCAGCCTGGATAAGGCTGGTTTGCGAAACAGTTTACTTACTTTACTTATATTGTGTGTTTGCTTACCTTTGGCCATAAAAACAAGCATGTGAGTGGCAACGTAACGGGAACGTCCAAAACGCCCAAAATCTTCCACGCCTTCCAAAACATCCCTTCGAGCATCGTATCGGAGCTGTGGGCTTAGGGCAATTGAGCGAAAAGTGACAATGCAAGATTTGTGCTGGAAGCGCAACTGCACAGTGCTGTTGGCATTAAGCAAAGCTTGGTGGAGCAAATCCACATGACGTAACTGGGTGCTGGGGTAGAACGTCATCACTTTTCGTAGCCAGCGGGTCAGCAGCTTTTGACCTGGCAGTCGAAACATGAGTGCCAGGATGCGATACTGAGCCGGTGAATGCAAATACAAGATTAGGAGCAAGCGATGGGCTGCCTGCGTCCAAACTTTATTGTCCGTAGAGCGGCGAAGATGTAACCCAAATAACGACATAAAAGGTTCTTTAAGGTGGTTTCCCAGTAAAGCGATGATCTCGGATGATTTTGCCAGGTGCGGACGCTGTGGCAGGGAAGAAACCACTGGGGCTTGTGACTGCAGCAGAGAGGAGGAAGATCTTGTAGGCACTACGGAAAAATAAGAAAAAAAGATTGAATTTTTAGACAATTAAATAGGGATCGACCGAGGCGCAAAAAAACGAGTCCGAGTAATTACGAATATCCACCGAGCCGAGTCCGAGTAGTGAACCGGGTCGTAGATTTTCTTTCAAGTTTAATATACAGCTTTTTTACTTTGTTTTCGTTTTTTTTTTTTGCTTTAAGTCATTTTTATTTTGCTTTCGTCCAGCTTTGTATTGCGCAGAGCATAACATAAAGATGGAGATTAGTACTGGCCACTGGCCAGGGGGCGAGCAGCGTTTTATTACTGGCGATTAGGTACTGTCTCCCTACTGGACAAGCTGAGACGGCTATTATAAAAAAAATTTCTTCAATCAAGTTATGTAGTAGGAGTATAAAAATTATCATGACTGAAAAAAAAAAGCATTTATTTTTTATTAGCTTTAGCAAAGAGCTGATGGAAAGGATTGCAATCCATTTATTTTCATTTTGCATTATCTAATCTCTTTTCTCTCTTCCCCAAGCTCTGCATTGTTCACCTCCTTCCCCCCCCCCAAAAAAAAAACGGTGTTGAGTAATCATTGTGTTGTCACTGACCAGTGTAGACTAAGCAAAAATATTAATCTCCGTCGTTAGTATAACAATGAACGAAAGCAAATTAAAACTGAACGCAAGCAAGAAAAAAAAAGGACAAAATCAACACAAGAAAGCTATAAAATTTACCAGTAATTCTTTAGCATTGCTGTCTCAGTGATGCTGTTGGATGCTTAAGACTTGAATTGCCGCCTCAGTATCCCCACCACGCATGCGCATGCGTGGTCCTCCCTATATAAGAATGGCAGCTACGCTGGCTCGCCATCTCTTTTGTCTCTCTATTTGTCAAAAGGTGACTCGAGAGGGGAGGCAGGCAGGGCCTTAAGGTATAGTATTTTCTACAGCAAAAGAAACCCTTTTTTAGCTGGGCCGGCAAAATGTTCTTTCTTTGTGCTGTGAAAGTACTATACCTGTCAATTTTAGCATTGGCAGGCTGACCTTTTCGATTTAGGTGGCGGGCACCTTTTGACTGAGTTCCCAGGGGGTTCTGAGGCGGTGTGTCACCTGAATGTTTCTGAGCAAGGGGACCTGCGAGAAGGGCCCTTGAGAGAAGTAAGCCTTCGTTGTCCATTAGACAGGGTTTTTTTTTTTTTTTAATTCTAAGTAGAAAATATAGACGGAGGTGACAGTTACCTTGCTTGATGAATGACTTCGGGTGGTATCTCAAGTATGGTGTCGAGAGGGAGGACCTGATGTGTTCCAGTGTGGATCATGGCACAATTCTGCAGAGGGAGAGTCCGTTGATATACGTTTACTTCGTTGGGTTTCCATACAGGTGAAATGTTGCTCTGACAAGTGCGAAGTGTTGATCGAGAGGAAAAGTTTGGTTTTTTTTTTGTGAGAAGTTCGGGAGAGTTGACAATCCGGGTGGGTTGCGGAATCCGGTGTTTTGATGTTTTTTTTTTTTTTTTTAATTTAGAATATGGAAAAGAAAAATAAAGATTTGTAGGCTAGCCGGCCATGTGGGTCTTCTTAAGGTCGACGTTTCAATGGGGAGAAGCGAAGGCGTTAAGAGGAGGTACAAGTGGGCCAAGAGGGAAGAGTTCTAATTGACGGGATTTGGAGCACAAGATGATTGTTTTCAAGAAGCAGGAGTTGAGGGCCGGCTAGGGTGTGGATCCTTACTAGTGTGAGGTGGGGTTAGAGCGTAGGCCCAAGCAATAGTGCCTCGCTTTGGCTCTGCAAGGGATGCAGGGGATGTCTGAAGTTGGGTTCCTCGAAAGGGAAACCATGCTTGGGAGCAGGGGGATCGAGTTGACCGAGTCGTCAAATTGCCACAGGGAGTAGGCTTGTAAATTATGTGCTGCTGTGGTGGCGGACATAGATTACCAGGCTTCAGAGATGTTGGATTGTTGTAAGTCCTGGATTGTTTCTGGATCTTGGGGAGTTCCTGTGTAATTAAGGCCGTGGTCAAAAAATTCGACTGGATGGCAGGGAAAGGTCGGTTTGAGTCTTGGGTCTGCAAGTACCGAAGTTAAACCTGGATGTTGAAAGCGGCCAATACAGGGGTATGGTGGCTGTGACTTGCGGAGGTCTTCGATAGGATGAAGGATCCAGGGTGCAGAAGTACGAGGTGAATTAAGACCTGAAGGCGGGGGTTTGTTTCGGAGGGCATCAGCGAGACCATTGTCCGTAAGTTGTTTGAAGTGACTGTCATTTTGTGTCTTCAAGTTGTGGACCTCAGACGTGAGCTTGGAAATTGATGCGTGTTGTTGAAAGATGATATCTTGAAGATGGAGTAGATACGGTTTCACTTTTCGAACATTGGTGTCACATTGTTTTCGTGCACGGACGTTTAAACGTAATTTGTGACATAAGTTGAGGATGATGCGGTCATGGTCTACTTCGACAGTATCTTCTAGGTCCAGGCCATAGAGGGGGGTGTCGTGTAATGGCGGAGTTTAGGGTTTTTCACGGGGGGGCAGTAGAACGTGATGGAGATAAGGAGATTATGGAAGGGGAGGATGAGTCAAGGCGAAGAGAATCGTTGTCTTCAGCATCGTCCTGGTGTGGAGAGAGAGGGATTGCTGGTATTTCAATGTCGACAGCTGGTGGGATGTCGAGATTGGGGACCGTGCCCTTTTCAGGTGAAGAAGGAGCATCCTCGAAAATTACGGGATTTTCCTGGTTCTGAAAGGTCGCCGGAGCATTTTCCGAAGGAGGGGACTGTGAGGTGACAGTGCTGGCTGGAGTTTCGGATGAGACGGAAGCTTGAAGCCAAGACTGCTGGGATAGTGGGGTGGCGGCATCTTGTATATTTCCCGGGGTTTTTGAGGGATCGTAACTACAGCGGAGGCAGGCGATAACGCTGTCGGAGTGGATTCGGCTCGAAGTTTCTTCAGTGTGAGCTTGTGTTGTGTGTCTTGGTGTTTGCGTGTTGAGGAAAGCAGTTGGCGGTACGCAATGATTTGCCAGTCCTTGAGAGGAATCGTAACGCAGATGGAACAAGGTCGATCGTAAAATTCGCATTTACGATGATACTGACTTACTTTGTGGGGGTCAATGCGTAGTGGGTTAAAGAGGCCCGGGCAGTGGCATTTACCGGGGTCGTCAATGACTGGCGTGCGTCCAAAGTAGATGTCTTCTTCATCCTTGAGCACTTTTGGTTTTGTTGTTTTCACCATTTCAGGAACAGGAGAAGAAAGATGGAGCGTCGAAAAACACGGCTGTGCCGGGCGCTAAACAATGAAAAGTTGACAACAAAGGGCTTAAAAACTGGAGGCAGGAAGGAGCCGGAAGCGTGAGACGGATGCGAAGAGAAGGTGGAAGGGTGGAAGGGCCCAAGGTTGGCAAGGCGGAGAGTGACTGCCGGAAAGGCGCATAAAAGAAGGGCGAGCGTCTGAAAGGAGAGACTTGTCGATGTGGGAGAGTGATCTTTCGTGACGGTGAATTTGGTGAAAGCGGGTGTGAGAGGCCAACCTTACGGGTGTAAAAGGGAAAGACCTTTCCAGAGGTTGGTTGGACTCGTTAAGGAGCCCAGGTTCTGGGGATGCTAGGATCGGAAAGGACGACCAAGGCTGCCGTAGTGTCGTGCGAGAGCTGAGTCGAGCGATTGAGGGTCCCTAGGGTCGGATGATGAAAACTTCCTTCGGACGGGGTGGATGGTTCCACGAAGATGTGAAGGGGAAGGTTGTGAGGAGCGCAACAGGACGGAGCAGGAACGGCCGAAAGACCGAAAGATCAGGTAGGGTGATGGTGGGCTTTCGGACAGGAGGGGAGGGAGCGATGGGCGATATGGGTAAGATGCGTAGACCTGATTACACGGTCTTGTCATGTTTGTCTTCCTTCTTGTAGTTCACCTTTTCCTTCTTCACTTTTATTTATTTTTTTTTATATGAACGGGCGAAATCAGATTGGAGACCCAGTGCGTCATGTTCCTTTGGTGATGGGCCCAGAGTAAGAGTCGGTCAGCTTCGGGAAAAGGGGCGGGCGGTGACCTCGGCAGCGGTGAGCTGGCAAGAGGGCCGGCTGAAAGACGTCAGGACAGGAAAAGCTGATTGGACACGGGGAAGAAGTGGGCCCCAAGGGGCCGTGATTTATATGGATCCCGTGGAGGTTAGGACGGCCGAAAGACGGAGGCCCAGGTGGGAGGCGGGACGTCTCTGGGATGGTTTCACAGGGGGGGAGGCATGTGGACAGGGCCATGAAGACTTCGGTTTCATGAGGAGCAGAAGAACGGTCGGAGCCGGCGGGACGGTGCACGGGGAGGAAGCCATGCCGTCTGAGAAACCAACGAAGGGCGGCAGCCAAGACAAGGCGGTTGAAAGGTGAGAAAATGCGGACGACGCATGAGCGACCGCAAGGCGAAAAGCCCCTGCGAGCGGAAGGTGGGTCATGCCCGGGAGTTCACGGGAAAGGAGCCACGCTGACTTCGAACTGAACAAAGATGGGATATAACAGCAGAAGTGCAACTGTAAGTTGAGGAGCCAGTGTGGGAGGAGGAACGGATCCGGGAGTGTGCGGGAAGGGAGCCATGTCACTTTCGGGCCCAACTGAAGGTGGTGTAAGATGATTGGAACCTGGTGAAAGAAGAGCAGAATCGGGAGGTTACAGTGAGTCTCGACGACTGTGGATCCCACAGGGCAGTGGAAAGCAAAACCGACCGAAAGGCGAAGGCCGTTGCGGAGGGTGGATCGAACCCGGGAAACAACAGGAGGGAAGGCACGATGGCTTCAGTCCCAGCGGAGGCGGTAATGGTGGTAGTTTGACCGAAAGGTGAGAAACCAGTCCGGAAGGTGGAGCGGGCCAGGGTAAGCATGGGAAGGGGGCCACGCCGAATCCAGAACTAACGAACGACGGCGATGAGGGCGATTGGAGCCAGGTGAAAGAAGATCAGACTCAGGAGTCCTCATCGAGAGACGAGGACAGAGGATCCCACAGGGCAGCAGCAAGCAGAACGACCGAAAGGCAAAAGCCCATACGGAGGGTGGATCGGACCCGGGTAATCACGGGAAGGGAGCCACGATGGCTTCAGCGTCAGCAAACCGGCAGCAGTGGCCATACGACCGAAAGGCGAGAAGCCCGTACGGAAGGTGGAATGGACCCGGGTTGACACGGAAAGGGAGCCACGCCAACTTCGGATCCAACGAAGAATGGCATCAAAGGCGATTGGAGCGGGCGAAAGAAGGGCAGACTCGGGAGTTCGCAGGGAGACATGAAGACTGCAGATCCGACAGGGTAGCGGCAGTCAAAATCAACCGAAAGGCGAAGCCAATTTGGAGGGTGGATCGAACCCGGGTAATCACGGGAAGGGAGCCACGATGACTTCGGTACTTGTTAAGGCACAGTAGAAGCAATACGACCGAAGGCAGAAGCCAGGACGGAAGGTGGAACGGACCCGGGTTAGCACGGGAAGGGAGCCACGTCGACTTCAGATCCAGCGCTGGGCGGCCGAAAGACGAGTGGTCGAACGAGGAGAGGGTCGGCCGACATGGTGTACAGCGCGGGACGGCATCATAACGGCGGGCGGACGAAAGACGACCGGTGGAAAGGTGAGTGGGTCGGACCCGGGAAAGCACGGGAAGGGAGCCACGATGTTTTCAGGTCCAACGACGCGGGGAAGAATGCTAATAGAAAACCGTCTGAAAGACGGCGAAGAACCAACAGAATGAGTCGCCTATGGCGGCTTGAAACAAAGAGATGGCGAGCCCGCGTAGCCGCCGTTCTTATACAGGGTGTTCGGAAATTGGTGTCAAATATTTTGAGGGTCCGCTGTGTGATCAAAGATAAGAAGAAAAAGTCCTATAAACATGGGTCCGGAAATGCACCAGTCTTTAGTTACAGCCCCCCCCCCCCCCCAGGTTTGGGGTAAACAGTTCTTAAATACCTCGTAATGATTCACCGTTTCCATTCCAAACTCAGGATATGTGCCATATCATACCTGGTATTTCAGTACTTCATAATACAGTATTAGGTCGCACAACTTATCAGAGGGAGAGGTAATTTTCTTATATGGGGGGGGGGGGGGATCAAACGTGGGGGAAGAGAGGAGTAACTGCTTTGGTCTTGTACTTTAATAAAACAAATTGTACATACCAGAAAAAACACATCGTATCACATTACTGTGTGATTGAAAACAATCGAGAAATGAAACATCATTAAGTAAACAGAAGATGGCTACTCAAAGTTTTACTGAGTATCATTGCATTTGCGGCTCTGCTGCAATTAACTGCAATACGCATCCGCAAAAGACCTCCTCTCCAGAACATTCTGTGACAAGCAACTCAAAAAGATAAATACGACGGAAAACAAACTAAACGTAAGCGTTTTATCATAGTAGGTGCTCAAAATGACCCCCCTCTGCCTCGATGCAGTTCCGAAGCCGCTGCGCCATGGACCGACGAACCCGTTCAAAGATTCCAGGGGTTGTGCGAATCTGGTCGCATCCATCCACAATCCTTTGGCGAAGTACATCAGCATTGGGAATTGGTGTACTGTACACGAGTGACTAAGTGTCCCCAAAGATAAAAGTCTAACGGGTTTAAGTCCGGAGATCTAGCAGGCCATGCTATTGGGCCTGCACGTCCAATCCATCTGTCAGGAAAGCTTCCATCAAGGTAATGTCGGGCCAAAAGGCTGAAGTGAGCAGGTGCACCATCGTGCATAAGCCACATTCGTGTCCTGACTGCCAGGGGAACGTCTTCCAGTAGTTGGGGCAAGTCATACTGGAGGAAATGGAGGTAGGTTTCTCCATTTAGGCGTGAGGTAGAAAAAAAGGCCCTACCAAATGATCACCAACAATTCCATCCCAAACGTTTAGACTAAATTGTTGTTGATGTCTAGATTGTTGTACCTCGTGCGGATTTGCATGGTCCCAAAGATGGTTGTTGTGATAGTTGAATATGCCATCACGTGTGAAGCCAGCCTCATCTGTAAACAGGATAGACGGCAGGAAATGAGCGTCTGCTCCACATTCATGATTCAGTCGCACACAGAACGCTCGTCGTGGTGGAAGGTCGGCCTCGCCAAGACCTTGGACACGTTGCAAATGGCAGGGGTATAGCAGGTTATGATGCAAAATGTCCCAAATCGTCGAATTACTGACACCCTCTCTGTGTGCAATGCGTCGTGTGCTATCCGATGGATTTTCTGCTTTGTGCTGGAGAACTCTGTCTTCCATGCCAACAGTTCACATACTTCTGGGTCTTCCAGCATCCGATGTCCGTCTCCCAAATGAGCCTGTTTCCCGTAAGCGCTGGTGGATACGACTGAACGTTCTAGCACATGGCAAATTCCTGTCTGGATACCTTTGAGCGTAGAGACGTCGTGCTTCCAATGCATTTCCATCTGCAAGACCATACATGTAGTGCATGTCTGCCAGTTCGATGTCTGGATACTCCATACTTAGGGAAGAGAACTACCGAACAGTAAACGTGAACAAAGGATCACAATGTCACCTTTAGATTTAAGTCATCAAGTGATTTAACAAACCCCTGTATTAACAAGAAGTCGTCTGTCAACCCCGAAATGTGGACTCTCCAAATGGTGTTCAAGGTCACCTTGTACAGATATGCGAATGTTCAATTTGAATTTGTGATTACAGTACTTTTTCGCATCACAAACGTTGTTTTTGTCAATAAATGTTATTACATTCTGGAAGGGAGATCGTAACAGGGGGATAGCAACTAATGAATGGCAGAGCTTGCCCGCTGTAATGTAACTTTTAAGACTTTTAAGTTATTGTTTTTTAGAAGTTGGGTTTTCAAGGATTTTTGTCTTTAACACTTAAAACTACAAAGAATCTGAGGTGGAGATTTACCTCCAAATCAAAAAAAAGTTTATGCTATGATTTTTGTGGAAGCTGGAGCGTTAGACAAAGGCAACAAACAAACAAACAAATAAGCAACCAAATTCAAAGTGTGGGTTGAGTACAGTAATGTTGTTCTCGCCGCTTCGGCCAATGAAACAAGTGATCATCCGAATTCTAAGGATTCCCCCACTTTTACGTTTGAAGCTTCTTTGCTTGAAGAGTAGAAAACAAACACATTAAATCCCTCACTTTTAATGGCGAGGATACCCGATTGATAATGTTTGGTGCTCTCCACAGAGATGTACGTACAGTAGTTGTTTTTTTTTGGAGGGGGGGGGGGCACAAACTTGGAAAACGATGTAACTTACTTGGTCTTTACACGTAATGAAAGAAAGTACAGTACTACTTTCGATTGTTTTCAATCACACGATGTGTTTTTTCTACAATTTGTTTCATTAAAGTACAAGACCAAAGCAGTTACTCCTCTCTTCCCCCACGTTTGCTTCCCCCCCCCCCATAAGAAAATTACCTCTCCCTCTGATAAGTTGTGCGACCCAATACTGTATTATGAAGTACTGAAATACCAGGTATGATATGGCACATATCCTGAGTTTGGAATGGAAACGGTGAATCATTACGAGGTATTTAAGAACTGTTTACCCCAAACCTGGGGGGGGGGGGGGGCTGTAACTAAAGACTGGTGCATTTCCGGACCCATGTTTATAGGACTTTTTCTTCTTATCTTTGATCACACAGCGGACCCTCAAAATATTTGACACCAATTTCCGAACACCCTGTATAGGGAGGACCACGTATGCGCATGCATGGTGGGGACACTGAGGCGGCAATTCAAGTCTCAAGCATCCAACAGCATCACTGAGACAGCAATGCTAAAATTGACAGGTATAGTACTTTCACAGCACAAAGAAAATGCATTTTGGTTATTTTGGTCTCCCAATAGGGCTATGTTGGCTTTGAGAAAAGATAAAATGGAAATAATTGAACAAACATACTACAGGCATGGAAGTCACTCCTGGTTGAAAACGAGGAAACAGGAGGAAAGCCACCAAATTTGTACAGTTTTAGGGTCTTCAAATGCATTTTTAGGAGGTTTGCAAAGCTAAAAAGCGAGGAAATCAGCTAAAACGAGGATGGAAAAACGAGGAAATCAGCTGGAACGAGGAAGGCTTTCATGCCTGATACTAACTTACTAAGTAATTAATAATAATTTCCATTAGGCCTACATAAGTTAAAGTTGTGCTTAACACCGCAGCCTGTACATGCGGCGTTTGCTGGCATTTGCTGGCGCTTGCATCGTTTCTCAACTTTGTGAAGCTTCTCTTTTGTTCAACTTATTTAGCGCAACTGACATCCGGATATTGTATTTTTGCTTTACACTTGAAAAATCGTTTCAGTTCTTGGATTTGGTTAACAAAAATGTCCCGTCCTGTTCTGTTTTGGCGAATTTAAAAACACATTGGAAAATTAAAATAAGTTTTTGGAGTTTCAGAAAATAATTTTCTGGTTGTGAGTAATGCTTAATATCCCACATGATACATCCTGTTTGGTGCGATCAATATGGCGGCTAAGGTTCCATTCAGATTTCACGGAGGAGTTTGTGCTTAGTTCGTTGTTGAAAATCACGAGAAACATGAAGTTTCACAACAATAAAAAATTTTGTTGAAAATCACGAGAAACATGAAGTTTCACAACAATAAAAAATTAAAAGAGCAACCACAACGCAAAACTAAAACGGAAAAACAACCTACAAACCTTCACACTATTGCTGATCAGGTGAGAACAACGTTAAGTAGCTTAACTAACGCCGACTTTCAGACTCGTTTTCTCAAAACGGAGATTTTCAATTTTAGTTCATTACCGCCCGTAATTAGAAAAAAAATCATTCTCTAAAACTATTACAGCCATCTATCTGATTTTTTCTGTGCACTTTAATGATTATCTATTGCGTACAAGTAGTTGAGGGTCCTACACAAGGTAAAATGAAACTATGAAAATGAAAATATTTTTATCAACAAATAAATTATCCCATAACCGCCTGAAAAAACTTTCAGACCCTTTTTTTTTGGGCCGGTTCTCGGATTCGAACCGGCATTCTCTTGGTTTGGAGCCGACGACGCTGACCACTGGGCTGTGATTGCCCGCTTT
>JAHWFP010244991.1:120420-165494 GCA_023313725.1 Lithobius niger | reverse complement strand
GGTTTGGAGCCGACGACGCTGACCACTGGGCTGTGATTGCCCGCTTTGCTCGGGGTCCCCGGGGCCCCCTCACAAAGCTCGCGCGGGGACTTAGTTTTTCGCTGTTATACGTTGAAGGCGTACGTTCGTATCTAGACAGTTATGGGTTATTACTCTGTTTGTACTCGGTCGAATTTTTACCGAGTCCGAGCTGGGTCAAAAACAGCATTACCCAGTACCGGGTCGGGAATTTAACCAGACTCGGTCGAACCCTACAATTAAGCCTAACGGTGTGTGAGCAGAATGAATCGCCAATTCAAGTTTACAACAGAAAAAATCAGGTCTTTTGCGAACACAGTTTGTTAGCAAGTTTCTTTTTAATTCTATAGAAAAATAACAAGATGATACTTAATTGATTGCCGAGGGACAGAGTGTCCAGTTTTTAGAATATAACTAAAAACATTTACGGTATGACCCAATGTTCCTGTGGGATAAGAAAATGTGTAGCACAAGGTCTAGTGTTGCGCTGCATGATCGGCATAACCAACAAATATAGGCGAAAATTAACGTTTTAATGTGATGGTCTGCATGTGTTTAGTCACCACAGTAAAATTTCAGTCGATAGAAAACCCCAATTTTTCCGGCTAGTCAAAATTGGTTTCTATTGCCTTATCGAAATAACTACCTGTAAATTTGTGTATGCAGTTCTCCTGGATTGCTATTATCTCCCTTGAGGTTTTATAGGATGCGTCATGCGCAGCCTATAAAAGCTTTCGGGCGAGGCAGCCCGCCATCTTTTTTCCTCTCGATATGTCATGGTGGTGACTCGAGGGAAAGTAGGGTGGGTAGGGGTAGTGTATATTTTCGTTAAGGCAATAAAACCAATTTTGACTAGCTGGAAAAATTGGAGCTTCTAGTTGCTGGCACGAAAATATCTACTACCTGTAAATCTTTGCATTTACAGTATACCTCGACACTTATGGTGGCGGACACCACATGAGTTACCGCAGGTTGCGAGCTGGCTCCCCCAAAACGTTGACAAACTTCGAACTTTGGTGATAAAAACAGCAGAAAGCAGGTGTATCGGTTCGTTCGTAAAAAAATGGTGGCCTTGAAAGGGGCCTTTGGGTGTGAATAGGGTCTTGCTTCCGCCTGCAGGAGGTCTTCATTTCTGTTGTGGAGTGCTTAAGGAGGTTGGATGACACATTTGGCTGTTACTATCGATCCTAGACAGTGTAGCCCATTTTCTTGTCTTGACATGCCCTGACGTAGTGGCTTGTGAAGACCAAGATGCGGCTTGAAGTATTTCAGCAATGGAGACTTGACTGTGGAAGGCCCAAGATGTGCAGAGTGTCCCGAGTTCACGTGCTGGGACCCAGATGTTGTAGTCTGCACAGTTGATGTTTAGATCACAAGCTCTGTGAATAACTTTCTTGATCCAAGTGGTGATATTGCGGCACTCATTGTCGGCTGTTATTTTGATGTAGTAGCGTAATGCTCGAACAGGACAGTGTTCTTTCGGGTTCGTCGCCAATAATGTTTGTAAGCACTGGAATGATGATTGGCTTCAAGGGTTGGGAGGGTCTTTGTGTCTTAGCTCAAAACTGTGAATGTGGCCTCAGATGGATGAATTTGCAGTTGTCAAAGAAAAAGCAATAGGCTGGATCGCTTGAGAGGGCTTGCATTTTGCTGCATTGAAGGCTAGCTGATAGAGAAGTCAAGAAAACCGTTTCCTGGTGAGGTGGTATGTTTGGATCGGTTCGTAAGGCTCTTTCATGAGGGAGTTGAGGACGATGGATAGATCCCAATCTGGAAAGATGCGATGGATTGAAGGACGTTCCACTTCGAAAGATTTCAATAGCATTGATATTCAGAAGTCCTCTAGAAGGTGAGCATTGCAGGTGGCTTTAAAGACTGAGTTTAAGGCTGAGCGATAAACGAGGATCGTAGAGCCTTGGAGTCGGTCTTTGAAGAGATCATTGAAGAAGATTAATAATTCTGGTAGAGGGGGATGGATTGGATTAATCTTCCTTCGGTTACACCAATGAAACCATCGCTTCCAATGACTGTCGTAAATTTTGTTTGTAGATTGCCTGATAGCTTTGCTGTCAATTCTGAAGGCTTGTTCTTCAAGAATGCCCGCCTCTTTGATGAGTCCGATGATAAAGGCCACCCGTGAAGGTGCAGGTTGTTGGGGTTCGAGTGGATCTTGGTTCCCTTCTGTTTTGACAGTAGATCCGAAAGATTTGGAAGGCTTCTTGGTTGGTCTATGAGGAGGTTTAGAAACAGGGGGAACCATGGGGCTGCTGGCCAGTTTGGTGCTACTACGAGAAAGAGGTCCTGTGTTCGTTCAATTTTCTGAAGTACCTTTGGAAGAAGTTTGAATGGTGGGAAGAGGTAAGCGTACAGGTTCTTCCAAGGATAAGTTAGAGCATTCACGGCCCAAGCTTGTTCGTCTGAGATCAGGCTGATGAAGTGGGGAAGTCTGGCATTGTGCCACGTGGCGAATAAGTCGATCATTGGGGTGCACCATAACGTGAAAAGATATTCACAAATTAATTTCTTTATAGAGTCCATTCCCCTGAGGGTGGGTTGTTGCGGGAAAGGACATCCGCTGTTACATTCCGATTGCCTGGGATGTGTAGTGGTAGACGGGTTGTGTTGAGTTCGTGGGCAAAGGGTGAAGATCTTTGACATGATCTGATGTAGTAATCGAGAACGGGTACTACCATCTTCCTTCCGAATGTAAGCCATGGCAGTGGTGTTGTCTGCCTGAACTTGGACTGTTTTGCCTGCTACAAGGTGCCGATAACGATTGAGTGTGTTGAGAATGGCTTTTAGTTCTAGCACGTTGATGTGGTCCTTCGTGTTGGGAGGCCATGTTCCTGACATTTTGAGTCAATTGATGTGGGCTCCACATCCTTCCAGGGTGGCCTCTGTTAGAAGGAGAAGATCCGGAGATGGTTAGTGGAAAGGGACGCCTTGGGAGAGGTTCTGAGCGTTCGACCATAGTAGGCTTTCCTGTGGGAGGTTTGAGTTGGTCGGTTTGGTGGTTTTCGAGGTTTGCTGAGACGGATCCTAAGGGTCTAACCGAAAGTGGTGGAATGTTCGAGTCAGCCATCTGCCGTTGGGGACGAGGCTTGCCATGGAGTCCATTTTCCCTACGAGACAATTGAGGTCTGTCAAGGAGTAATTTGAGGAGAGTTGAAAGACCTAAGAGTGATCTTTAATTCTGTCTGGTGAAGGTTTTAGAGCTGCCAAGCACCTTGTCGAAGAAGACTTCCATGACGGACAGTGTGAGTCGTGGAGGTCAATGAGGTGGACGGCTGTTGGGCGGCTGATGGATGGAAACGGGACAAGAGCGGTTGACCATGACAGGGCGATGGACCGGTGAGGAGCAGACCAGCGTTGTGAATAGATTGTGAGGAGAGATGGTCTTCAAAGGGAAGAACATATGACGCTTCCCCAGTTGAGAGGAACGTTATCATGAGCGGGGCAGGCTGTGGTAGCCGAAATTTAGTGGATGGTGATGTTTGTTGCTGTGGTGAGAAACAGTGAGCTTGCGGTTGATCATGAAGACCATTTCCGAAGCATGGTCCAAGTTGTTGTCGTTTTGGTGACGATAGGCAGGGATTGATGATAGTTTGTCGAGCTGACCCGAGAGGGGGGCTTGTGGCGGAAGTCGGGGCGACATTTCATGTGAAGATCTTTCTTGGAAACATTGATGATGTTGTCCGGAGCACCATCTTGGTTGTTATTGTTGTTGCAGGTGACACCCAGGGATTTTAATTTAATTTTCTCCGGAAGGAGATGGTGGCGAAAGAAGCGAATGGGTGACGGTGTGATTGGAGCAGTTCTTTGTCCCGTCTCATTTGAGTTGCTGTTGTTGATGGTGACGACAGACTGGGATTTGAGAGGATTGTATTACCTTCCCCTGAAGAGACTTGTAGCGAAAGCGGTGAGTGATGTTCCCATGTGATGGTCTTCACTTGAGGTTATTGGTGATGGAGGCCATGTTGAGCTCATATCAGTGAGGCCAATGAAAAAAGTTGGTGTGGCGGCAGATGATGTTGTCTGGTCGTGCTTGTCGACATTGGAGATGGGGCGGTGATGCCTTATGCTGTAATGACAGGCGGAACGAAGCTGTTGAGGAGGGCTTCTGCCTGAATGTGGCCTGTGATGGCTTGCTCTCCAGTGAGGGTGACGGTGAAAGACAGGACAAGTGTGGCTCGTTGAGAACTCTCTTGGTTCTGTCCATCATCACGTCAACGTGGTCCATTGGACGGTGAAGAGCGACGGTCCGGAAGCTGCAAGCGACAGACGGTCATGGGCGAAGCACAGCAAAGTGAATGACTGCCGTCCGAAAGCTGCAACAACGGGAGCAAAGGGCAATAGTCTGAAATGTCTGTGGACGATAGGTAAGACCACCAAGCAAGAAGGGCGATGCTCATTGACCGACCCTTGGAACTGCAACGTGGAGGAGAGAGGCGACAATGTGAAGGCAATGCCAACTGCATTCAGCGAAATGCGGTAAGCCGCAAACGCAGATGGTCTTGCGAGCTGCAAATGACAGGAACGAAGGACGATAGCCTGCACACAACGGCAGTCAATGAAGGACGATGGTTTTGAGAAGTTTCAAACATCAGTCAGTGCTGTAAATGACATTTCATTACATTGCTTCATTTCATTACATTGCTCCAAAATTTCGGCCCAGGCCTACCGTCGCCTGGCCCTGGTTAGGTGGTATTTCGTTAAGTCTCAGGTTTTTACCTTAGTTTGGGCGTTTACGGTTTACGTTCGTCCTCTGCACGAATATGCAAGCCCTGTATGGTCACCGTATCTCCTACACGAGATTGACTGCCTGGAAGCTGTTCAACGTCAGTTCACAAAACATGTAGCTAACCTTAGAGATCACCCTCCTGCTGATCGTCTATCTAGATTAGGACTTCAGCCACTCGAGTTACGTCGGATTTGGGCCGACCTTGCACTGACTTTTCGAATTGTACGGGGAGAGTTGCCAATCGACCTTCCCTTTTTCGATTTTTCTTCAGCTACTCAGACAAGGGGCCACTCTTATAAATTGCAGGTCTCCGAATCGCGAACAGACTGCCGGAGGCATTTTTTTGCTCTTCGTGTAGTCAGATCTGGAACTCACTTCCGGAGTGTGCCGTATCTGCCACATCGGTCAGTGCCTTTCTGAGGATCATTTGCAAATTACCACTTGACCATTTTCTAAGGCGGACCTATTAACCAGTTTTTACTTAATTTTATTCTCTCTTTTGGGTGCGGCGTAAGCGGCCTTGCGCCCTGCTGTTAACCTTGTTTACCAGCAAAAGGTATTATTATTATTATTATTATTATGACATGCAGGGAAAGGTGGTGATCCGAGAGCTGCAAGCGCCAAATAATGAAGGTTAAGGACAGCGACGGTTGACAGTTTGGTAAGAGCTGTAAGTCGGAGGGCATCCGATGATGGTTTTAAGACAAGTGCCCGCTTGGGACGATTGTTAACAGTGGACAGTGAAGGCCGATAGTCTGGAATAGCTTGGGAAAGAAGGAGCCGATATGGGCAGTGGAGGTTACGGTGACGAGCTGATAACTATGTCAGGGTCGACAGGCAGAGTGGTTGCACACGATGGAGGGGCTATTCTTGTGGACGAGGCCTTCGGTATAGCCGTAGAACTTGCCATGAGTGAAAGACGGTCTTTAGTGGCAGGCGGCTTCGTCAGTAGATGACAGTGGTTGAGAGATAACAATCCAGTAGAGCTGCAAGTGACAGTTAACAAAGGACGGTAATAACAAAAAAGTTCTGAATGATGTGTAGCGAAGGGTGATCGTCTAGTTGAGTTACAGATGACCGACCGTCGGTGAGGTGTGAGAAGCTGCAAACAGGTTTCTGGAAGTGTCATTAAGTGACAAGTGATAGGGGATGAGAGACCGGAAAGCCGTGAATGGTGGTGGACGAAGGACTGGTTCCAAAGAACTTTGAATGACGGCCATGAAAAGGAAGACAGACTCGATGAATGTAGGCAACAGTTGATGAAGTGCGATTGCCAGGAAGTTTCAAAATCGGTGGGTAAAGGACGGTTGTCTAGAAGAGTTTCGAACGCCAGGCGACATAGTCTAAAAGCTGTGGAAGGAATCTTCAGGTAATGAAGAGCGAAGAACAGGAAGCTGCGATTCAGGACCACCAGTGAATGACAGCAGGCTGCGTTGGACACGGAGGAGCATGGTCCGGACGGCACGACAATCTGGAGCCGTGGTGAACGGCTGACAGCGGAGGACAATTGACATGAATAGTAGTGAGCTCGGGATGAAGTCAACAATAGGCAACAATGGCCAATGAAAGATAAGCAACAGCGAAGGGCGATCATCAGTTGAAGCTATGAATGACAGTTCGTGAGGGACAGTAGTCAGCGATGCACGATGGACCGGCGGCCGCAAACAGTCCTTGGGCGTGAAGAGAACGAGAGACCGATTGCAGTGGTCGACGGAACAGCATAAGCGGCTGGAGACGAAGGTCGTGAAAAGTGAACGAGGACAGACGTGAGTGACTTGCTGTCTTTGAGCGAAGCAGATTTTGGGGAAAAACAAACCGAATAATACATTAAGCCAAATCTGGGAATTTGCGTCTTGTTTGGAAAGCTGGTGACGGCAATGAAGTCCGCATGAAGCGGCAGACGGTAGACAAACGGTGCTTGGTTATTCACCCCCCCCCCCCCCCCCCCCGGGGGGGGGGGGGGGGCAGGGGCACATCGGCAGAAAGTCAGTCTGTTGAACGGCGGGGAAGTGTGGATGAGGCGGCTTGGAGGCGTCGAGTCACTGATGTGTGTGCCAAAGGGAGCCGGTGAGAAGTTGGGGAAGGTAGATTGGGACAGTGGTTTGGATGAAGGAGCGGTCCGTGGATGGAGAGAGAGAAGAGGTACCGTGGGTCGGCGGAAGAGGCTAGGGTTGTTCTAGGCCGAAGGCGAGAGCGGCAGCGAAGGCAGAAGCGAAGAGACAGAAGCCGTGTGTTGTGGATGTGATGGCGACGGACTAGCAAGAAAGTCGGGACTGACAGGTGATGGACCTGCAGGCAAAGAAACCTTTGGTGAAGTCCAGAACATTGCCATGAGGGAAGAGGGTCTTCGACAGTTGATGGGTTGAACGGCGAAGATGACACAACGGGTAAAGAGACCGATGCCATGGGTAGTGAAGGTTGCGGCGACGGGCTAACAATGTCACGGTCGACAGGCGAAGGGCAAGTTGGAGAATAGAAGTCATTTTTGGAGAGTCATTCGGTATGGTCCCAAAATTTGCCATGAGCGAAGACAAGTCTTTGGCGGTGGACGTTTGAATAGTGGTGAAGAGGGCGAAACGGGCGAACTGAAGCGGGAAGAAAAAGCAAGCGTGACTGTACCAGTGCACGCTGGAGGGAAAAAGATGACAGGTCACCTCGTCTGGAAACCTTTATAGAGGGGCTGCGCACGCACATGCGCACACCGGGTTACCCAGCAGGCCGGCTCTAAGCAACTTTGAAACCCAAGGGAAGAACAGCATCTTTTGGAAAAGAACACAAAAATTCACAGATAACGTATATTCCAAACGGCAACTAGAAAGCCCTTCAACCTTTTCTAGATCAAAAAAAAAAAAGGTGGACATTTTTTGGGACCCCTTTTTAAGTGATTATACCACAGTCCAGAGCTACTGTAAAACTTGGGGCAGCAGCCACAGACCTGGCCACTGCATTACTTTTGTCTTCTTCAAGGGTGGCTTTCCAGTGCTCCCTTGAAGAAGACAAAAGTAATGCAGTGGCCATGCATTGCAAGAAATCTAAACGCCAGATTGACTGGGAGCAGACTAAAATCTTGCTCAAGTCAGATTCCAGCAAGGGGCCATACCTCCGTGCTTTAGAATCAATGACCATTCAGCAGTGTAGAGGCATGTCAATAAAACTACTGAACACACAAGAACCAACTTATTAAAACGATTTGTAACATGGTGACACCTCAATTCAAAACTAGACTGGAAGCAAGCTGGACGAAATTCCTCCCCACACCACCAACTACGGAGGAAGAAACAGATGAAGAAACATCGACTATGAGCAGTGCCAACACCGGCCTGGAATGCTGACTCAAGGCCTACTGTGATGTGAAGAGGAGGGAGTTTTGAATTTTGGAAGTTCGACTGTGAGTATTAAGTCATGAACTTGAACCAAAGTAGAAATGCTGAGTTGACCGATTTTTCGGTATTCAAAAGATAAATTTTGGATATCGGTATTGGCAAAATTTTTAAAATCAGTTCAGTATCAGTATCAGATTGGTAGTTCTGACAATAAAGATGGCTGCCGATCTGCACAAGAGCGGCACTTGAGGTGCCTGGAACCGGCTAGCACTGGGTGTGATGGAAGCAAGTAATTTTAAGTCTGTCAGGTATTTTCGTCTATAAGCATACAATAATGCTGAAATTTAATTGAGGAAGGTGTTTCGAGATAAAAACACTTTGAGCTACTGACGGTTAATTACTACCATCAAAAAGCTCTTGAGCATCGACATTATCAATTTGGTATTATTAGTACCTGATGA
The DNA here is from genome assembly GCA_023313725.1 of Lithobius niger. Lineage (NCBI taxonomy): Eukaryota > Metazoa > Arthropoda > Chilopoda > Lithobiomorpha > Lithobiidae > Lithobius > Lithobius niger. The sequence continues at coordinate 156,951 of JAHWFP010244991.1, read as the reverse complement.
CGACAGACGAAGACAGTGTGTCGAAAATTTACAAGAATAGTGGTAGTGTATTCTTTAATCTGAACTCGTGCGTTTTATTCTTGAAAATCGAAGAGCCTGAAGAAGAAAGTTGAAGTGTAACATCAGACGTCTGCTTCAATTCCCACGTTTTACAAACTTACAATGTTTTTAACGCTAACTAGGAAGTTTCAGACAACTTCTGAACTGCGGATTTTCAGCAAGAATTTCTATCTTTATCAGACACTGGGTGAGACGACCTTGTCGACCTTCTGAAGCAAACGTCTGATGAGGACAGTCGACCGAGTTTTAACACCTCTAGTACGACAGAATGTCGAAAATTGGGTAAGATATAATTTTGTACTATATCCATAAACTTCGAAAATTTTCGTATTCTGTGCAACCGTTTTTATAATGGCTTTTAATATTCAAAGTAAGTGTATGAATATTTTTAAAGTAAATCAAAGTAGAATGCAGACATAAAAAATTTGCCTGTGAAATTTATGTCGTCTTACTCTAAATACAATTTCAATTTGCTTACCGACAGCTGGAGTAGGTGAAGTGACGGGGGTTACAGATGAAGACGCAACTGCCACGACCGGTGCGCTGAGTGGCACAAAAGAAGGAGATTGCATCGCTATTGACTGTCGCAAATTAGAGTTTGTAGTAGTGTTTCTTGTCGATATGGAAAAGCCTCGCCCTTGTCTGGCTGGTGAGGACGGGTATGCAGGAGATGAAGGAGGAGAATATGGTATACGAGCAGTCTGTTTCCAAAAGTTCGCATCATGACCTGCACCAGTGGTGTTGAAGCTTGGCGATGTAGTAATTGATATTAGTTTTGGTTGCTCGTTTGACCCAGGAGCAGACTTTGATCCAGGCGACATAGGGCTAATACTGACATAGATGTGAGATGAGTCGTTGTCAATGGATGACGGAGTACTGACAGGTCCTGTTAAGGATAGGGAGACAAACATTTAATAATGTACTGACTGTAACAGATAATTAAAGAAAACCATTTCAATAGCCTGTAAGCACAGAATATAGGCAAATGTATCCAAATATACCAGACACAGGTCCGGACCAATTTAAAAATTATAGACTTCCAAAAAATTGATCGGCCAAATGAAAACGGAATTTTAAAGATAAAATTAGTTTTTGCATATTGTAAAATGCTGATCAACTTTAGTTATTGGCTTAAGTTGTTTATTGAATGCTCTATGCTCAAACTTAAGTTAAGCTTCATTAGCTCCCCACCAGTTAGAGCCCCCACTCATACCCCAGCAGGGCCTACCATCTGCCCCTCATAAAAGTTTGGCAAACAGTTTCGGTAAGAGCGGGGATGGTAGTGGGTTAACACTATTTTACACAAGGCTGCACCAATACCGCAAATATCGGTTACCGATATTTGCGGTATTGGTATCGGATCGGTATCCGCAACTTTCGCAGAAATATCAATAACTCGGGAACCGTTTGAGATTACAACATGTGGTTCGCAGCATTTTGCTCAGGAAATCTCTTGAGCGTCTTTCTAGCTATGCTTTAAAAAGAACATTTTGCCGACCCCCAGTCTGGCCGGCTAAAAATGGTTTCTTTTTTGCCTAAAACATACTTAACTTGATAATGTTAGCATTACATTCCTCGAATGTGATGGTTCTCTGGAGGTTTTTCGGTTGTGTGTATCCGCCTGCTTGCATGCTCCCACTGCGTCTGCGCGACGCAGTCCTCCTGTATAAACAGCGCCATCATGGCCGATGTCGCCATTTATTTTCCTCTCAATCAGTCAGGAGGTGACTCGAGAGGGGAGATTGGGCGGGCCCTTGGTTAAGTATGTTTTAGGCAAAAAAGAAACCATTTTTAACCGGCCATACTGGGGGCCGGCAAAATGTTCTTTCTTGTTTGCCAAAACATATTAACCTGATAATTTTAGCATTATCAGTAGACCTCGTCAAAACTTGGTGGCGGGCACCGATCTGACGGGGCGCCCCAGGATGCAAGCAGGCTTCCCCCACAAATTTCGGAAAATTTCGCACTTCATTCAGAACATTTGTGTTGTGAGGCAGGAATTTGGTTCTCATTCGGAGGGTATGGTGGTCCTGGAAAGGATTGTTGTTTAAGGGATCTAGGGTGGTTTGCTTCCTTCTATGGGTGACTTGTTTACATCTGGGATGGCTTGCTTCTGCTTCGTTTTGATTGTGCTTAAGGGGGGGGGGCTTGACAACAGTTCTGGCTGTGACGATTGGACCCAGCCAGTGTAGTCCCTTCTCTTCGCTTGACATGTTCTTCAGATAGTGGGAGGTAGGTGTCGTTGAGTGACGCTAGGAAGCCGCCTGTAGGAATTCTTCTAATGGAATGGCATTATGGTGTGCCCATGATATTGAAATCGTTGTGACGTCGTGTGCTGTTGCCGTTTCCCTTAGGTTGGCTTTGTCGTTGGTGACATCAATTGTTTTTTTTTTTTTTCAGCGAGAGATCATTGTAGCTAGGGTTTCTCCTGTTTGTGAGCCTCTAGGCAGGAAAAGTAGGTTTCCATTTATTGGGATGTTCTCGTGTGGGTTCGGGTGAGGTTGAGATGGAGAGCTCGGACGGGGCAGTTTTGAAGCGTTCAGGCTCGGAATCCCGGATTTGGGTGAAGGGTTACTGATGAGAAGTCTGGTCATAAGGGTCTTTGAGGAGGAGAAGGCTTTGGCTTCCTTGGCTTTTTTTCAGTACCAGTAGAGGGAGATCGAATCGTGGGAACAGGTCTACGTAAAGGTTGTGCAGAGGATGTGTCTTGGTGAAGGTCGAGACGAGCGGCTCGAAGTCAAGACGTTGTCTGTCTTGAAAACCTAACTCAAACCGTGGTTCTAGCCTCGAATGCGACGAGTGTTGACAGCAATGGTCGTCTTGGTCTTCACTCGAAACGTGGGTTATCTGTGGCGGAGATGTTAGAAGATCAGAGGGCGTCATCCATGTGACTATTTACTCTATGTGGGTTTAGCCATGTTTGAGACAAGCACCAGTTGGATTTGCATTAGGAGTCTTTTCCTTTTCCCGGGACGTGGGGACAGCTGTGGTTGAGACAATTTGGGCGAGGTGAAAAACATTCATCTTTCTTGACTCTTCCCTCAAAACGTGAATTTTTTTAGCCACGGATGAGACGAGCAGCAGTGTAGACTGTTGTTGTGTCTTGATTTTTGTTCGAGACTTGAGGCTAGCTATGAACAGGAAAAGTCGTGAGAGGTGGGAACGGCTTCCGTTTTGACTCTTTATCCAAACGTGGGTGTTTGTCAAGAATGAGACGAGCAGCAGTGTGGACAGCAATTTTTTTTTTTTAACTCGATACGTGGGGCTAATTTCGGTCGAGACGAGCAGCGAGAAGGGCAACGTCTTTGATTTTGTCTCCACTCAGAAGATGGGTTTCGCCACGGCTGTGACGTGCATCTGTGGATGACAACTGTTGTCTTTTCTTTCACTTGAGACGTGGGGTCAGCCTTGATTGAGACGAGCGACGAGGGATGTAAACGGTTTCCGACTTCACCCTTCACTAAAAACGTGGGTTTTTTCCATGAATTAGGCGAGCATTAGTGTAGACAGCAACTGATGTCTTGAATTTCACTCGAGACGTGGTCGAGACGAACAGCAAGGAATATGAACGGCTTCCAATTTCCCTCTTCATTCAAAGCATGGGTTTTTCAGCCACAAATACGGTGAGCATCAGTGTAGGCAGCAACTGATGTCTTGTAAACATGGACCGCCGAAAAACCTTCGTTTTGCCAAACGAAGAAATTTTTTTTTCTTTGAGCGCCCAAATGCCTCGATTGTGTAAATCTCGCCGTTTTTTTTAATAATGGACAGAATCGGTCAAACTCTTCACCATTTAATACCCTGCAATAATACCTACCTCTTGGGGAAGCCCAAATTCAACAATTCATTCTAGAAGATCCACAATCAACAATTGAAATTCGCCAAAACCAACCGAAGCACTCCTTCATCATGGCCGCCATTATTAAACTTTGTATTTATGTATTTTTATTTTATCCTTTTCCTTTTAGAGCAAAAAGTCCAAAAACACTAGCTTAGTGCATTATAGGAGGAGCTTCCTCTGCGAAGGTACTTAACCTCATACTTAATTGTACAGATAGCTTTGTAAGTGTGATATTTTTTATTGTGTTGAACAGCTGCAACCTTTATGAAAAATTTCCACAGCGATCGTCACCTGTCCTTTAACTTTGAAGTTATTTATTCTACATAAACTTAAATGCGTTATAGCATTCTCTAAGCTAATCTATTTATTCTTTTCATGCTTTATTAATAATAATCTTTTGCCCCCAAAACGCTACCATTAGTCCAACCTATAGACATCGGCAATCACCGGACACGAATTTTTGTGTATATATGTTTTGCTTTAATTCTCTACAAAACCCGACTGACCCATCCGAATGTTGCTACTAGCTTGCTCTACTATTAAAAACCAAAAGATATTTATAAAAGATCTGTTTCCATGCAATCCGAAAGTCAAGCTGTGCTTAAAAACTTCGAATCCTCAATTCCCCCCCCCCCCCCAGCCAAAACTAGTTGTGGTGTATAACACTGCAGTTTACAGTTAAAGCTTATACAAATTAATAGTAATGCTCTATGTATTACCCAAGCCAAAGTATTAAGCTTTCACAAGAGCCTATTCACGTTGCAAACATGTAAATATTCATTCCATAGTCAATAATTCAAAGTAAAGGCCTATTTCCCAATGTTCAATTGAGTAAAACCCAAAACAGGCCAGTCTTTACATGTCTTTACTCCTTCAAACGGCTCTGCACCAAGTCCCTTTGTCAAACCGACTTCTCCCACTTTCCATTGTTCTCCTGGCCCTCAGCCAATCAGACCCCCGCAGCTCTCCTCGGCGTCCGCGCTTTGGTCCAGAAAATCCGCTGCTCCAGCATAAAAAGCCCCAGTTGCCCTCCCTCTACAGCTCAGCTCAGTCAGCACAGCTGACAGATCTCTCAAGCTAGAAGGGTCACGCCGGTCGGGTGTGGAGATGTCACGTCCGGGATTGCCATGCCGGGCAAAATGGAAGTGGTTGTAAGTAAACTAGTTTAACTTTAGAAGTTTATCTTTAAGACCACCCAATTCTAAATTTATAGTCTAACTTAAATTAACCTCTAACTTGGAGTCTTTATGGTTGGTAAGCCTTATCGGCATTGCTGGTCTTTACCACCATAATGTTAGAGTAGGCATCTCTTTCTAAAAAGCCAGTTTCTTACTTTGTTCATTTTTTTAAATGTAAACAAAGGGACGGTTTGATCCTCGCGAGGAAAAATAACTGTGGGACGACTTGAAAACTGCAGTTGTCAAATATAGTTGTAACTTAGCGGACGCGGTTCAGCTTGCTGGGTATTCCTGGATAGGAACTCAAGATAAAAATGCTTTTTCTTGTCTAAATTGAGTGTTTAAGAATCAACTTCGTTGTTCTTGTTGAAATAAGTGAATTACTAAAATGTAAATTCTGTTAAATTGTTTTTGCCAAACTTGTCAAAAGCTGAACTAGTGAACTAAATGTAAAGTGTTTATTTTTTCATTCTGTTGTTTTAAAATAAAAACCAAGAGTTTTTAAACCTCAGGTTCGTTCCCTAGTAAGATTAATTGTTTCTAGTGTAAATTATTATGTAGCCCATTTTAGCTTTATACTTCGTTTAAGCAATTAAATTAATCCACCGTTGGTGGCAGTGTATTACCGGAAGCATTATGGTTAGGCCTAGAATAGGACACCGACGTTCCATCCCCCATGCCAGGACTGTAGCCCATTGTGGAGTCGTCACTTGTGTGCTCCACAATGGCAGCCATCAATTTCATGTCAATATGTTAACCCTACCAAGATACCCCTTTAACTACTAATAGGCTCTTCTATAATTATATATTGTATTAAGTTGCATCACATGACTTCCTGTTATAATTGTATTTAAAGAGAAGTAAACAGGAAGTTCGCTGTCTTATCAGCTGTAGCCTACACTCTGGTAGTCCGTGTTGTTTATTACCATTGGTGCCCACGCTGGGCTAAGGTTTGTCCCCGCCAAGGACATCACACCCATGCTGTGTTTATTATCGTAAAAAGTCGAAATAACCACGTAACCTGATGCAAAGAAGTTCTCGTCAACCAAGGATGTCGGGGGCGCTACAAGCACCTCAGCCGTCGTAGCATCCGCCGCTACAGTCTTGATCTTCACTCGAGACGTGGGGTTAGCCACTGTTGAGACGAGCAGCAGTGTGGGCAGCAACTGGTGTATTGATTGTCGCTTGAGACGTGGGGTCAGCCATAGTCGAGACAGGCCGGGAGATATGCAAACGGCTCCCATCTTGGATCACTCACAACGTGGGTTCTGGCTACGAATGAGACAAGTAGTAGTGGACAGCAACTGTTGTCTTGATTTTCGCTCGAGACGTGGGGCCGGTCATAGACGAGATAAGCAGCAAGAGGTGTAAGAGGCTTTGTCTTCGTTCATCTAGAACGTGGGTTCTAGCTACGAGTGGGACGAGCAGCAGTAGACAACAACAGGTGACTTGATTTTCAGTCGAGACGTGGGGTCAGCCATAGTCGGGACAAGCAGGAAACTTCTTTCGTCTTGGTTCTTCACTACAAACGTGGGATTTAGCCACGAGTGAGACGAGCAGCAGTAGACGGCAACAGGTGACTTGTTTTTCACTTGAGACGTGGGGTTAGCTACGGTCGAGACAAGCAGCAAGAGGTGTCAACGGCTTCCGACTTGGTTTACACAAAACGTGGTTTCTAGCAGCAGCAGTAGACAGGAATAGGTGACTTGATTTTCACTCGAGACGTGGGGTCAGCCACGGTCGAGACATCAGCAAGAGGAGCGAACGCTTTCCGTCTTGGTTCACCCCTTCGGTTGTTGGCTCTTCACACGAAGCTTGGTCGCAAATACGATCGTGGTGAAAACTCTTGGGGCAGCGTTCAAGCCGAATGGCAGTCAGCGGAATTCGTAGACTTGATCGAATTTTTCCCGCGATTCCATATTGAAATGCTGTAAAAAACATCGGCCTGGATTATAGTGTTGGATGATCGTCTCTTTCGCGACAAGGAGTGCAATCTAGATTCGGTTGAGGTTGCGTTAATAGCCAATCCGGGACCAGGATCGGGAACGGAAGGGCAGGATGTCAAAACGAGGCTTGAGCTTTCGAGCCAAACCCCAGTGGAGCTGCTTTCGCGACATGAAGCGTTGCTGGGGAATGTTATGTCGCGAAAGGTTGCGGTGGACGCAAGAGTTCCGTGGAGATGGAATGTTCCCGTTGAAAGGCAGTGGTGACGTAGGCCATTGAAACGCAGTGAAAACAGCAACAACGAAGATGCGGGGGGGGGGGGGCGCGGGGGGGCTGCGTTCAGTGAGGCGTCGTATCTTGTGTTTGAACTGCATGGAGGCAAAGAGAGATCCCTGTTGCTATTAAAATAACTCGGCGTGGGTGGCTGTAAGAGAAGAAGCGTCAGCTTCAGTGTCGTGAAAAGGGCGATGTATTGCTGAGATTAGTGGCATGGAGACACCGGCGTTCAGCGGTGGTTGAGGCAGGAAGCCGGAACGTGGGGGTGTAGCTTGATTTACGGCAGGGGTGAGGTGTAGGCGAGTCCCCGGGAGTGGACGGCTTTGCGGCATCTTAGCAGTTGTCGTGAAGCAGTTGTCGCGAAAGCAGGTGTCGCGAAGGCAGGTGTCGTGAAAGCAAGTGTCGTGAAGGGGGAAGGCGCCGAACGTCTGCGTTGTTTAGCTCCAGGTGGAGGGGCGGAGGAGTGGCGTTTGCGGCCGTCTGGACTTGTAGTCAAAGCGCCCAGTCCTGAGTGTCGGTGCGTTTCATGGATGAGGTGCAAGATGGTGGAGGCAAGGGTTGCGTTCTTGTGTGATGGCGAAATGCTGTGTCAACAAGGACATAGGCTTCGCTGCGAGTCACACTGTAGTCGTGGCATGACGACTTGGAGGAGACAAGGTTGTGAGCCAACTCGAGGTAGCGTGACGCGAAGGGCGGGAGCAGGCGGACAACTGGCTGACACCGGTGGGCATTGTCGTTGCCATACAGGAAACGAAGGCAGTTGTCCCGAAGGGGCGACACTGATAACCAACCGAAACATACCGACGGTGTCAAGCGGTCGTCCCAGCCGACGCGAGTAGGTCGTTCCCGGGAGACAACGGGAGGGAGCCACGATGACTTCTTTTCCAGCGATGAAGGCTGTCATGGAGGTCTGTTGGTCCTCTTGGAGTTGCAAGGAGATTTCGTCATTTGCGACATAGGCATTCTAGTCTGGGCCTGTCGCGCGGTGGACGTGAAGGCATGTCGCGAAAGGACCATGGAGATGGGGCGTCAGCCATTCTAGAGTTGTAAAAGCGTCTTGTAGGTAGCTTCCTTTTCGCTTCCCGGAAGAGGGCCTTGGTTTGCCGGAGGTATTCCTCGAGGGCTGCAAGGTCAGGCGGTGGGTGAGGCAGGCAGCCAGAACGTGGGGGAGTGTTGCAGCATCTTATGTCGCGAAAGTAGTTGTCGCAAAGCCGGTGTCATGGCAAACAAGGTGCGGACAAGTGACATTTGCGGCTGTCTTGGCTTGCAGTCGAAGAGACCCAGTGTTGAGTGTCGGCGCATTTCATAGGTGAGGAGAAAGACGGCCGAGGCAAGGATTGCGATCCTGCGTGGAAATGGGTCGCACCCGGGAGACAACGGGGGAAGCCACGATGACTTCATGTCCCACGAAGGAAGATGTCGCGAAGGAGCGACATGGGCAACCAGCCGAGTGATGCGGCCGGGCCTAGCTCTCGTCCCAGCCGATGGAAGTGGGTCGAACTCAGGAGACAACGGGAGTGAGCCACGATGACTTCTTTTCCCACGGTGAAGGAGTAGGATCCGAAGCCGCCTCGCGGCTTGAGGCGAAAAGATGTCGCGAAAGCGAAAGTCCAATTCCAGAGACCGACGGAACGAATTGAACTGTGGAGGAAAGGCGACATCGGCCATGATGGCACTTTATATAGAGGAGGACTGCGTCGCGCAGACACAGTGGGAGCATGCAAGCAGGCGAACACACACAACCGAAAAACCTCCAGAGAACCACCACATTTGAGGAATGTATTGCTAAAATTATCAGGTTAATATGTTTTGGCAAACAAGAAACTTAGTATTTTAATAATTATTGGACTTTCGCAAAAAACTACACTGTTAATCAAAAATTGGGGATAACATTTTGGATATCGGTAAAATTTCTAAAACCGGATCGGTACAGTTGGTATTGGTGCAGCCTTAATTTAAAGTAAGTTAAAATTAATTTTATCTTTAAAATTCCGTTTTTCACTTCTATCTGAAAATACATTATTGTAAAGATAAAATTAATTTTTACTTATCCTAAAATACTTGCCTTAAGCTATAGACTAAATATTGTTTATATTTATGCTCCATGCTCAAAACCTTAAATTTCACTTTAAAAAGCTACACTAGCTCTCCAACTGGGAGGCATCACTGATCACTTCCCAGCAATCCTTGCCACCCAACCGTCGCAATAGTTGTACAATAATTCTTGAGATTAGGACGTCGGGTTTGTACAAAACTACGGAAGAAGATATTGGGAATAGGCTTATCACTGATCTGCAATTTAGTTTGAATAAGTTGGGCAAAGAAGGATTCCTGTCGAAAAAAGAAGTACAGGACTTGTCACTGAAACTCCGTCAGCCACTTCCCACTATTTTTGCTCAAGTTAAAACACAAGGGGGGAATGGACCAGGAATTGGACTGGGAAGTCGCGGAGGGACTGAAAAAGTATGTAGGAGGGGAGTGTAGATTGAAAAAGAAGAGTGATTTACTTGACGTAGATGAAATCGTGGTGTCCTTTGATGTTGTCAAACTATTTCCGAGTCTTGATCACCGAATGATACATGAAATGCTTGCACTCTCACAAAAAAGATGGAGAAGCTTACAAGACAGACAGAGCCATGCTAAAAGTCTTGTTACCTTAAATTTATATTCATCTAATGGGAAAACATACTGACGGGATGGAGGAGCACCCATGGGTTAGTTCAGCTTGTCAATAATAACCGAAATGATCCTCCAACACCTTGATGAAATGGTACTATATTCAGGAGCAAATGCAAAACTTTGGGTGAGGTTTGTCGATGATGTATTGTCAGCGGTAAACAAAACCTGTTTATATGTACTGCTACATAAAGTGAACAACTGGAGAGGAGCTATTAAGCTAACGGCGGAGAAAGAAGTTGAGGGAGAATTGGCGTATCTGGATGTTAAGCTTAAAAAAACTCCGAAAAAGTCAATTCACTAAAAAATCGCGCACATTTCCACAAACTAGACACTTACTCCTATGTCCAGCAAATTTTCGACAACTAACTGTTGCCATCATCAGGCTTTTAAGGTTGATTTTAGTCCCTGATCATATCAACGTTGTTTACAAGTGCCGTTTTCGAACTCGCCGGTAATCGTAGCCTACTAGTCAATTTTTGTGAATTGACTTTTTCGGAATTTCATCATGTTCCACAGTACGAACTTCAACGAAGTTTTTCTTAAAAAGAACAACGGAATGATTGAATATGAGCCATATGTTAAGCCCATGGCTACGGATTGGACTATCCCTTACGTATCAGGACACGCCAAACAAAAGCTACTGGCAATTGCACAGAATGAATTCGTATGCATGATCCGAAACTCTAGTGACAGTAACATAGCAGGACTCCATCTGGAAAGAACAAAAGAGAAGTACCTGAAACTAGGTTTCCCAGCTGGTCTACTAAACAAGTTAATGAAGAGAGCGTAGCCTTTAGTGAGAAGTAAGCTCAGAAAGAAGGACTAAAACGAAAAGCCAGACACAAAGACTGGCTTTCCCAAAATAGGCTTAACGTTCCTTGAAGGAGTAACGAATAATATGCAAAGAGTCTTAAAGAAAAATGGTTTCGCAACCTTACTTAAGAACGTTGCAAGGTCTCAAAAATTTTACAACAAAACCAAAAGACAGTGGATCATGAAAGAACGAAGAGAGAGATGCAAAAAATGAGGGACGAGACGTAAATGGGAAGAGTCCAAAACACCAGAGAAGCTATATATCGAATTCCTTGCACGGACTGTGATGCAGTGTACAGGGTGGTCATAAAGTCTTTACCTGATTACAAAAAATCAATAAACAAAAACTATGCTAGATACAAACATAAGGTTTTTTGCAAAACAAAGCTTAACTTATAAAGTTTTTTCTACTAGGTTTGGTGGACGCTACAATCGACTCTAGGCGCTGCAATCACCAAAAAACAAAAATGGCGTCGTTACAGGAGAAATCTCACTGAATGCTGTTGTTTCACACACAAAAAAACAAGAATTTTAACAAGTTAAAATTGGTTTTTACTATCGTAAAATTACTTACCTTCAGTACTCATGCTAAATTCGCTAAATTTGGCTTTTCCCATGCTCAAACTAAAATTTCCTTTAAATTTTGAATTCAACACCAGTTGCCCGTTTTCAACGCCAGGCGCGCTGCGCAGTCATACCTGCTGCAGCCGCCTGCCTCCCGTGGGGAAAACCCCATTCGCTTTGAACCTTTCTTGTTCCTTAGCGGGGAGGCGGGCGGGTTGTACTGAAGGTAAGTAATTTTACGATAGTAAAAACCAATTTTAACTTGTTAAAATTCTTGTTTCTTACTATCTGCAAAATTACTTACCTTCAGTACTCATGCTGACTTTGTCGTTTCGGGGGCGGGCTCTAGGAACCTGTGTTTTTTTTTTTTTTTTTTAACTACCAAGTTAATTTTTAGGATTTCTCACCTGAATCTCGTACTTTTCCTCCTCCTTAGGTGTCCTACTCTGCCGCTGTCGGTGCACTGGTTCTTCTTAGACCCAGTTCACCTTTCCCTTGCGTCACCTCGGACATCTTGCACTTGTCGTCTACTGTCCCTTCTTAGATCCAGTGACGACATTCCGAGCCACCACGTCCGCTCCAGATTCCCAACTTATATCTCTTAGATAGTGGCGAATGAACGTATTCTTGTACTTCCACTTGCAGGCAGATATAACTTCGTCTAGTGGCGTGCCCTTCCCGTATGCCCATGATGCCGACAGTGCCCTGAGCTCGTGTGCTCTGACTTCTGTCGGTACATAGATCTGCATGTTCTGGGCTAGTCTCATATGCTCTTTGACAGATCCATCTGCCTAGTTTGAACGGCGTGACTGATTTGCTCACCACTTCCCCTGTTGTCTTGTCTATGTCTAGGAAAAGTGGGATTTTTTCTTTAACTAACTGATCTGATACTATCTTTGCAGTCCTTTCGAGGTAATACTTCAGAGCTCTTATGGGGCATTGCAGCTTCTCTTCACTCCCCCTCGGTTTTCCGTGTCCTATTGCGTGTATCACTACTGGCGTGGGCTCCTTGTCCGGCCTCAAGTTCTTTGCTCTGAAGTCCGCTGGGAATATAAGGGACACCGATGACCAGTCTCTTGCAAATCTGATGTGGCCTTCTCTCCTCGAGAATGCTGCCACTTCGCTCTGTCTCGCAGCGGACGCCAGAGCTACTAGGAAAACCGTCTTTTGCGTCAGAATCCTGGTTGATGCCAATGCCAGTGGTTCGTAGGGCGGCCGTGCCAAACTGGATAGTACGAGTGGTAGGCTCCATTTTGCGAACAGAGTCCTCGTCCTGGGCCTCGCGTTTTCAAACAGGTGCCTGACGTCCTTGTGTAGGGGGACATGGAGGTAGGCGTCCTCCAGGTACACCGACACCGTGTACTCCCCTTCTTGTAGTGCCTCTCGGATCCTTCCGATTGACTCCATCTTGAAGTGTTCTTTGTGTATGTGACCGTCGAGTCTTCTCAGATTGAAGATGAGGCGAGTGCCCGCCCCCCCCCCCCTTCTTTAGGCTCACCCTCGCCGGGCTCCAAAAACCTTTCGTATTTGGTCAAAGGATCACCCTCCAGGGCTCCTTTCTCCAAAAGCTTCTCTATTTCCGCCTGCAGACCCGGTGTCTTCTGTCCTTTGCTGGGGCGCTGTTGACAAGGCTGGTCTCGAAGAAAAGGGGGGTAGTAACCGTTCCTCAGTGTCTCTAGGATGAAAAGGTCCGAAGTTATTTGCTCCCAGTTCTCCAAGTGTCTTGACAGTCTTCCCCCCACCTGCCGGTGAATGGGAAAAGACTCCTCCTTCATGTCAATACCTAGGACCCGTTCGGCGGCCTCGTCCTCTACTTTGACTTCTGCCTCTTTGTAGGCTCCCGCCCCTCCCTCTGGCTTGGGACGGGGCTGCTTCACGAAAGGGCTGTGAATCCTGTTTCCTTTCGCCTCTGCCACCTCCTCTGCCTCTTTCGTCCTGATGTCCCAGTCCCACCCCGTGGCTTGGATAGGTGGGGTATGCTCTTATCATCGGTCTCGCTCTCCCCCTAAATCCTCGCATCGTCGACGTCGATGGTGCTGGAGGTCTTGTCCTGTCTTCCAGCTCCGGTGCTAGCGTAAGGAGCTTCCCGTCAAATATTTCCGTAGCTCCGTGAATCGGGAGTAGTCTAAGCTGGCCTGCGACGTCCGTTGGTATTGTGGTGGCCGACTCAAGAAGCGTGTCCCGCTTTCTGAACACGGTGTTAAGCAGTAGTCACGAAGACCAATTGAGGCTGTCCTGCTGGAACGAGGATGCACGCTTCATTAAGTGCAGGCATTCTCGAATCGTCTGATTCTCCTTGAGTTCTGGCTTTTCTGTCACTAACGATTTTATAGCGGCCACTGATGCCGAGTAAGCGAGTTCGGCATGCGAGTTAGCCCTTATGCTGCACCGACGGAGGGCTTCGTCATTGTCGTGGAGTTGGATTGGCGTCCTTATAAAGGCTGGCGTCTTGATAGTGGAATCCAGTTCTAAGTCCATGCGTTCCGGAAAATACTCCGCCTCAGGAAAGGTCTTATAGGTCTTAAAGGTCTTATATCTAGGGGGGGGCTCCCTTCCCTGTTGCCGTGAAGAACATTTTGGCAAACTTCGGATCATGCGGAGGCAAAGGTTTGGATACGGAAATAGGCTGGCCGTCCTTCCTTGTGAGGGACTCGTTGTTCAGTAGCTGTCTGAAAGCGACCGCCGATTGTGGTAAGTGCGCTGGGGGTGCCTTGGCGCTTCCCGCGTTCGCCAGGGTGTCCATTGGTGGGTCCTCTGGGTTGACCTCCGCTGGCACGGCCTGTTTGCAGAACGGCGTTTCCTTTAAATACTTCATAGTAAAACCTGCGAAGGCTTTCGAACTAATTAGCCCCAGTCCTTCTTCGAATGGGTCATCCTGGTCTGTCGATTCTGTATGTGCCGGTCTCTTCTCTGCCTCCTCCCGCCATTGCCGTTCTAGCCACTGTTGTTCGTCCATACTTCTCCAAAAATGTCGTCCTCGTTAAATTGCACCTTCCTGTTCTTGGCATGCGATTCTAGCTGCCTCTCATAAGCTCTCTTCCTGTCTCGGTACTGTGCGTGGCCCTCGTAATGTTCCTCGTAATGGCCGCCGTACGAATTGTCGTCATAATCGCCCACTTCGTCTTGATCGCCAGTGAAATCATCGTCATAAAATTCACTACCATGGCGAACCTCTTGTCGAGCGTCCTCCCCGTCACCAGAATGTTCGTAATACGGGTTTGCTACTCTCACTGGCGAACCTTGCTGACCTTTAATCATTTTCCCGTACCGCGACGGCGATTCTCCTCTAGGCTGTGAATGCCGGCGAACCGGCGGACTGTTCTTCGCTTCGTCTACTCTTGAACTGCGGACCGCCGGCGAACCATGCGGTAGTTGTTCCGGCCCCGCGCTGCGGCGGACCGCCGGCGAACGTCCCGCCTGCACGTCCGCCACTATCTGGCTTAGCGAACGACGGTCCTGATCGCCACTGTTCGCCTTTCCTGCCCTTCCGCTTACCCCTTTCTTGGGTGCGGGTAGAGCGATCTTGCCACTGTGCGACGCACTGCCCTGTCCGCTTACCCTTTTCTCGGGGGCGGACTGGGATGGCATTAGTTTAGAGTGTTTTCCAGCACCTTTCCCTTTTACTGACACTTCCACTTTCTCACTATTCTTACTTGGAGCGGCGTCGGTCTTGTTCCGTTCTTTCTGAGTGTGCGCTGACCTTTTTCCCTCGTCCGCCTTGTTTGGTTTTGGCGCCTTTTCACGGATCGCCGGCGAACCCTTTGTATTATCCGGCGGCGAACCCTTTGTCTTTGGCTACCCACTTAAACCTTCTACTGGCGCTCTAATCACAGAAAGATCGTTGTTTAGCGTCACGACGTTCTCTTCACGCAGCACTACACTATTCTGCAACGATGGATTACTGTTTATTAAACTGTTCACGCTGGCAATAAGTCCCGAAATTTGGCTTTGGAACGACTGCTGCATCTCACCTAACTTTGCGTCTACGTGCTCGATCACCTTCGAACTCACGTTGTTTTTCATCCTGTCTGATCGCGATTCTACCACATTAATGGCCGTTTCCCTGGCCGCAGTCACCACTGAACCCAGTGATCTCTCCGGATATATGGATTTTTTGTTCGGTTCGAAGCCCTCAAGTCCGGAGTCGAACTCGATTCTAAGCTGGCAAGATCTTGAAGGAAAATAGGAGCGTCCGGGTCCTTGCTCATGCCTGCCAAACGTTCATCGATGCTCGTCTTCCTGCCTTTCTTTTCAACTGGGCCTTCTTTTGGTCTGAATGTTTCCAGGTGTACAGAATCTTTTCCACAGTATCGACTTTGTGTAGCTCACAAATCTCGCATAAATTATCCACAAAATTGCACTGCCTACATCTCCTGCAGAGTGGGTGCAAATCCTTTGGAGTCTTTTGGCACGTGTACGATGGGAATTCCCCGTCTTTCAAAAGTTCGTTCACATTGTCCACCTCTTCATTCCCTGTCTCGATCACTCCTTTCGCATTTTCTTGAACACTTTCTGCCATAGTTTGATTGGAAAAACCGGCACGCTCGTCCTACCACGACGCGTGCTCAAAAGCGAATGGAGGTTTCCCCACGGGAGGCAGGCAGCTGCAGCAGGTATGACTGCGCAGCGCGCCTGGCGGTGAAAACGGGCAACTGGTGTTGAATTCAAAATTTAAAGCATGGGAAAAGCCAAATTTAGCAAATTTAGCATGAGTACTGAAGGCAAGTAATTTGCAGATAGTAAGAAATCAACAATCTATGGAGCCTACAGTCGAGAATGACGTGTACCTTGATATGCTGGCGCTTTTTGTTGCACCACTGTTGCAACAATGTCAGCCATGGATTGTTTCAAAAGACTGTGCGCTGCCTGACTGGGGATTATGAATTCGCGGATTCCTCTATGAAATCCTTCCCGAGTGATGTAGCTAGCTAACAGCATGGCCACACAGATCCCCCTTGACTTATTCTTGTCACAGTATGTACAAAACACCCGTTCCTAACACTGAAATACTAAAGGATGCTATAGCGACAGTAACAGAAGTGATGTCTGCCAATACATGGAGGGAACTTGAATATTGCCTTGAAGTGCTCCAGGCCACAAATGGCGTACATGTAGAAGTCAACTAACCTAGTGGGAAAAAAAACTTTATAGTTGAGCTTCGTTTTGCAGAAAACCGCATGTTTGTATCTAGCATAGTTTGTGTTTAATAAATTTTTGTAATCAGGTAAAGACTTTATGACAACCCTGTATATTGGAGAAACATGTAAAAGATTAAGAACGAGAGTGGCACAACAGATGGCAAACATCCAGAATGTAAAAGATGATAACCGCTTCGCAGTCCACTGCAGGGAAACAAGACACAAAACACAAGATAAATTGGAAAGGAACCAACACGCTTATCAAATCTAATTCCATAAGAGACTCATCTCCGATGTTTAGAGTCCCTTGCAATCCAACATCACAAGCGGAATGGTACAAAATTCATGAACATCCAAGGCCCAACCTATCCAAGAGTATTGCACTTTGTGAGTAAGGAACTCGGCAGACAACTTGAGAATGAATGTGGTCTAGCGACAAGATCAGTGGTGCAGCCATACAAATACAGGAGGCTTCAACGCTGCACAAATTCGAATCAGCAAGATGTCAACAGTGCTGAAAATGTAGAAAGAAGTCCTGAAAACCCTAAAAGCCTGAAGAAGACAACAGATAGCTGTCGAAAATTAGCGAAAGTGTGATCTAATATAATATATTTCGAAGTTGTGAACGTGAGCAAACATTATATTTTTGGTCGGAAGAATACGTTGATTGCTGTTTGTTTAACGATGCCAGTACTTTATTATGATTGAGTTGCTGCCTGTTTTCTTAGCATTTCACAGCCCCATCAACCCTGCACCACTATCTTTTTTCCAAACAGTGTGTCCGATTGGAGTCAATAGTGCCTACAATAACGTTTTGTTTTAAGTTTTCTAATTTTAATTTAATTTTTACTCAGTTTTTTTTATTTAAATTTAAATTTTTTTAAATGAAATTTAATACATCCAGAAAGCAAATATTTTAAATCCTGTCAGCTTCACTAAGGGCTTGGACCAATCCACGAAAGCAAAAATCCTATTTAAAAATGCAGGTCCAGGGCATAGTTTAAAAATCATTTCAACTTAATTTTAATTTAATTCAATTTGTTTTAAAAATAATTGTGATACAGTGAAACCTTTTAAAAATGATGTTCAAGGGTCCTTGTATCTGGTTTGTTGTTATACATAACCACTTTGTAGCATTGTTATGACAGGTTTATTGTTATAAGAAGTATTGTTATATGGAGGTCTAACTGCATATCTGGAAAACAAAAATCTTAAATCATATCAGCTCTACTAAGGGCTTGGCATCAATCCCGAAAGCTAATATCCTACCAAAAAAAAAAAAAATCGCTTCAAATTTTCTGGTTTTTTACTAAGTTTATTTTTTATTTTAATTTACCTGTTATCGGAGCTGTTATCGGAATCGTATCGTACACCACTAAACAAGAGTCCTTCACTATGTTGAGGATAAGAGGTGTCCGAGTAGTGAGTCTGTTCTATTGTGGGTAGCCAGGAGAGCGAACCGTGTATATTCCAGGTAGGCATGTAATACATTGTACTCTTTCTCCACTGTCTGGGTCCAACACATGGGCAAGGACTTTGATGACAATTGGTTGTGTGGTTTTGTCCAGACGATGATTCTTGGCGGAAAATTCGGAGGGGAGCAGTAGAGTGATATTTTCCATGGAGAAGCCCGCCAACTCGCTCTGACGGGCCGCTGTGACCATAACCATCCGGTACACCGTCTTATGGGTTAGGTGCAACAACGAGGCTTTATGAATGGGCTCTAGGGGTTTACCGTTAAGCTGGATAGCACCAGCGAGATTCCAGGATGGGAAGAGACGTTAAACCAATGGGCAAAGTTGTCAAAAGCGCGAACTAAGTTGGAAATCTTGTTGTTCGATGCGTCGGAAGGGCCTATGCGGGTCTGAACATAATTTGTAATAGAACAGTTGATGGCAATGGATGACAGGCCTGAAAGATTTGTTCCAAGAAGACGGCTAAAGAGGTGACCGAAGGATCACGAGTTCACTGCATTGTTAGTTACATCACTCAAACCATGTGCACCACTTCGTCTCGTAGAGCTTTATCGTGGACTTCCTGTGGCATTGTAGAAGGCAGTGAGCCAACAGATACAAGAAACCCGCCATCTTCAAAGTCCACACGTGAAGATGAAGAATGGCAGAGTTCAGGTGCGCATCTTGCCCCTGCATTGGTAGAGGAGTCAAGGTCAGCAGCGGCAAATAAAAAAATTAAGCTTGCGGCAGTGGTATGGTAATGGTGGTGGTGGTCAACTCGAGAGGGAGGAAGGGCGGGTCGTTGTTTCGAAAAACAGGTAATGCATATTTTCGTAAAGGCAACAAAAACTATCTTCAACCAGCATTGCTGGTAAGATACGTTTTTGGTTGCCGCGAAATCTCCCATTTTCATTTTAGCACTCAATAGACTTCGTCACAGAAGGTGGGCCTTGGTGACGGGTGCCCTGGCTACGGACTGGGTACCCTGAAGTCAACCTGACTCATCGAACCTGAAAGCAACCGAATCAGTGGGGTGAAAGATGTTCCTGTAGATCTTGAAAGGTTAGTTGTAGAAACCGGTCGGTGTAGGCGCATTGGAGGTATCGGTTGCTAACGGTACTGGACTGGATGCGGAAGGGTCTACCGGAAGAAGCGGTTGCGAAAAGGTTCCAGGGTAAAGGAGAAACAGCTGCCAACAGGCAACTGGAACCCTTAGGGATCGTTTAAGTGACAGAGTCACAGCAACAAGATTTTTTTTTTGTACTGAAGAGAGCAACAAAAACTATCCTAACCTAGTCTTGTACTGGAAAGGATGGCAGACTCGGACGTGTGGAACAGAGGTGGTGTATCGAGCGCAGGAATGCGATATGTTCCGAGGCAGCCGAAGTTCTGGTTGGTGCTAGATAATACGAGCAGCAGTTAAACCTGGTGATATGCCGGAAGAAAGGACAGAAGCAGGACCGAATGTAGGTCCGTGAAGACGGGGACGGGCCGGATCGTAGATTACTACGATTGGAAAGGTGCCCGAGCGCATGTGTAACAGAAGCGGTATCCCTGTTACCCGAAACCGGGTTGAGACTTCGTGGATCTTGAGAGTACCTTCCGAGAAGGGTGTTGACAACACATGGCCAGGAATGGCAAGGTGCAGGATCGGTGAGTCGATCCGAACAGAAAACAGAGGACCAAGGGTTAATCTGGTGAAATGTGACAGGGTTGGAAGGTGAAAATACCATCAGAGCAGGAAGCACGATGGCTCGAGACTGTGCCTCGTAGGGACGACCTGCTAGAGGATCACAAGAAACAGCTGGCGCAAGGAAGGCAGGGGTCCTTAGTGCTGGTGTGCTAGTTCTTAAGCAGAGAGGTCAATCTAGATGGCTACGTAAGAACAGAATCAGGTAGTTGTGTCCTCTTGAGGGTGTGGAGAGAGGAATCCATGGGTGCATGTGGTTCAACATTGGAAAAGGGATCCTTACTTTGATAGATGATGAGCATGTGGTAACGGTAGGCTGTAATGAACAGGAGGATGGGTCCAAAGGGCTGAAGATCGAGAAGAGGCCGCCAGCTTGGCCGCTGCCTTTAGAGGCATCACCTGGAGCGTGAGGCACGCGCAACGATCCTCGGTGCGGAAAGATTTTTACGAAAGGAACCCAAGTCTTGACTATCGGCAGATCAGTCGCATGAAATGAGAGACGACGTGGTCGTGTCAACGGACAGGGGCGGAGCAGAGGGTTCGGATACGAAGGGATCGATCAATGGTACTATCGAGCCCAAGAAGTCTTGTCCTGCTGACAAATCAAGAATCTTTCTGTCCGAGACAGAAGGTCTCAAGGGAACATGCGATGTGGAGGTTGCTGGGGAACCAGTGGATCATGTGATGTCCCCTGAGCCTGCGTCACCGCAGGACGGAGCGCAAGCGGGGCTGGAAGCAGAGTGGAGTGAGGAGCTTACCAGTAACCACTGTTTAGTGCGGTGGCTAGAGAAGAAGGATCGTTGATCATGGCCGATTCGGGGATAGTGGATTGCATAGGTCGGTGGAGCTTGTTTACCAGGAACCAGGAGGATCGCATCTGTCAGCAACATGGGTGATGTGTTGGAGGAGTGGCGAATCGTAGACTGGAGAGGCCGGAATCGGTGGATGTTCCCCAAGAAAGGGATTAGGAGACGAACTCAGAAGTGCGTGAAGTAGGTCCCTGGAAAGCGGTGCACAGACGGCTGTATTTTCAAGTCTAAAGTGACGCCGAAGCCAAGGGTAATGGTCCGTGGGACAGACCCTTCAGGAGGGTGTGAAAACCCCTTGTCTAAGGTGGAACACATGGAACTGAAGGGTAACAGGTTGAAACGGAACAGCTCGATGGTAGGAGTGGACGAGGAGTCGAGTGAAAGTCCCAACTGGCAGCTGTAAAGCCCAAATGTAGGAGTGGAAGGATCGGTCAGTGGCAAATAACAAGAAGAACGAGGAGCGCAGGGGATCGTGGAGATCCTGAGAGGCATTCTGGTGAGCGGAGCGGCGACATAGTAGCAAGGCCAAGCGAAAGAGAAGAACGAGTGGGCCGTTGAGGTCGGAACGCCCCTTACAGTGCAGAAGAGCTTGCGTCAGCAGACACTATGTCGAAAGAAAAACACAGGCGACAGTTAATGACGTAATGGCAGAGCGGGAAATAGCCTCAGCTTAGGCCGCAACGAGTAAAAGGACCGGAGGATCCATCACCAGACGAATCGGTGAGGAGGACGACGTCTTCGGAGCGGAACGTCTTTTTTTGGAGAAGCGGAATCGTAGTTGTAGGGGTCAAGAAGATTCGAACTGGATGGGTAGGAACCAGGAGTGAGGATCGTTGATTTGGCCATAGGCCGTAATAAACAAAATGTTGGATAGTAACATCCAGTCCTAGGAGATGGCGGGGAGGATCCTAAAAGAGTTCTTCTCGTAGTGATTGCAGGTTCAGCCCAGAGAAGGTCCGTCCGCATAGGAACAGGGCTGCATGGTTTCAGGAGAGGCGGTGATGCGGTTCAAAGCCAGGGAGGCCGTGCAGAATCAATGCGCAGCAGGTAGCAATACTGGGTTGGCTACAGATGGAGGTGTATTGAAGGAGGCTATCTGTGACTGGTAATCGTTATCTGGTAACCGAGATCCCCCCTTACCCTGTGGAGCAGGCCAGGGAGGAGAACACGGGATCGAGGAACATGAATGCAACCTGGGCCGTAGCTAGTCGTAGAACGGACTGTAATGACGAGACGCGGCCCTAGCCTCAACATCTGCAGAGTATCGATGTGGGGATGGAGGAATGCTCCGAAAGGAATGCGCTTTTAAATTCCAGTTCACTGTTTTATTGCCTTTTAAATATGTTTATATGGTTTTTAAATGTTTCAAAAGGTTTTTAATATGTTTTTTTTTCTAGTTTACTTTTTTATTGCCTCTTACTGTGTTTTTATTTATTATTATTAAGCATATGTTGATTTGACTCCAGTTACTTTCTAACTGTTCAGTATTTTATTTATTCTGTGACGTGAATTGACCTGACTTGCAGCGTTGCTTTGTATTTTATTGTTTCCTTTTAAATAATTTTTAGTTTGGCTGGGAGTCAGTGGACCGCAATGGGCCCTTCCCACTCAAGTTGCTTATGCGACAAGTTATTTATTTATTTATTTATAACAATCGAAGG
Organism: Lithobius niger; assembly: GCA_023313725.1. Classification (NCBI taxonomy): domain Eukaryota; kingdom Metazoa; phylum Arthropoda; class Chilopoda; order Lithobiomorpha; family Lithobiidae; genus Lithobius; species Lithobius niger. The sequence goes on along the minus strand of JAHWFP010244991.1, from coordinate 134,844 downwards.
AACTGAGGAGCAGCGATGGGGCAGACTGGTCCAAACAGACGGACAGAGAAGGCAGCCCAGGCAGGCGGACCGGAATGTAGGTTGTAGGGAACCGAGGGTGAGGATCAATGTCAAGCGGATCGTTGACAGATGGTCATTGCAAGGTGGATTGGTGCCAGGCGGAACCGACCTGTGGCCAGTTCAAACGAACGATGCATGAACTGCCCCGGAGGGAAAGGATCGTCACCAAATGGATCGTTGCCTGGTGTATCGTGGTCTTGACCTGTGTGTAGGCCAGTCGGAATAATGCACGAGCCGTCCAAAAGCACACCCCAAACATTGGCGGATGTGAAGGGACCCTAGGAATTGGTGGAATGGTGTCATGGGTTGGCAAACCGCAGAGCAGACTAGACAGTGGAGAAGAATCCGGAATCATGGATAGAGAGGCAGCTGTAGGGAAGTTCCAAGGCGGGGCGAGGGTAATACGGTACCAGACCGTAAGCGCACCACAGGGAGTAACTGTGAGTCAAGGCGGAATCGAATCCGCCCCCCTCCCCAAATGTCGGTGGAAGAGCTCCAGTTGACTGGGGTAAGCTGTGCACGCCTTCGTCCTAAAAGGGCAGAGGAGCACAGGACTGATAGGAAAAAAAATTTTTTTTTTGGACGGAGCGGCCAAACCGGTCCGAAGTAACTTGTGCACACCCTGACCACGAAAAGAGGAGAGGAGCACAAGAACCGGAGAAAGCATTTTTCATATGTATTTTTTGGAATCGTTGCCAACAGGAATCAGTGACGAATGAAGCGTCGATCCCCGCCGATTCGCTTGTCATGAAGGGGCTCGTGAACTTGCTTCAGGAACTCAAGTAGATAATGCCCCCCCCCAAGGTTCGGGACCGAGGATCGTAGGGACCGAGGAAAAAAGCGGAACGTGAATCCGCTTGTGGAAGGAGACCAGAATCGGTGAAGAGGAACCGATAAGCTGTAAAGATGTATCCCTGTCCGCAGGGGTGGCTGGAACCGAGAGGAATCGTGAACACATTCCGGGTCGGGCGCGGAACGCAGAACGGAACCGATCCCACTCTGGTTAAGTAGCTAGCCAACGAAGCCACGACTACACTGGGCACACCCTTATCATCAATAGACGGTAAGGGGCAAAGGAACCGGGACCGCAAGGCGGATCATGGCTAAAACGGAATCGAGACAATTCTGCCAATTCGAATAAGAAACGAACAAGCCACGGTTACCCTGGGCTCACCCTTAATCAGAGATCGTAGGGGGCACAGGAACCGAGACCGGAGAATCCGACGTTCCAATCCTTCGAGGAGCAGCTGGAAGAAACAACCACGTCGCATGGTGCCAGATAAAAGAGATGAGGATCGATGCTAAGCCAGCGTTTATATAGGGAGGACGGCGTCCGTGTATGTGCATATTGGAATTGGGGGTTTTATCGGCGCAAGCTTGCATATTCGAGTCAATGGACGCGAAATGTAGCTAAACAGGTACGGAATTAAGTTCCGAAGCAACATTAATAGACTGACGACTATCCACATTACTAGACTGAGAGCCATCATGATTGCCGTCCCTCGGTTCGCTTCACTGAGTGTGTTGGTGACATGAAACAAATTAAGAGTGCTCCAAGGATGTGCGCTCGCATATAGCCCAGCAGGGAATAATGGAATAGGATCTCAGTTCTATTTTGTTGGTTTTCGGATAGGGTTGTGCCGATTAATCGTTTAAACGGTAATCACCTTCTTGACGAGTAAGAGTTTAGTAATTTTCGTTTAAACCAAACCAAACCTACTTTAGAATATTAGTCAATTTTATTTTTGAAAATAATTCTGAAAGTAATCTGAACACAACCTTTCACATAGCAAACCCGTACTCCATGCCACTTTGACCTTCCAGATGCCTGATTTACTCTAAAGCTAGGAAGAAGAGATTCGTATTTGTGGCGTTAATCATGTTTTACACTGTTATTATTATTTTTCAACCTGCAAAAGTTTAGAAATCGAGAAAACAAAACTTAATACATGAAACCCAAATTTCAGTAAAAATTGCTGCTTTCTTAGTCTCATTCAAAAGCTCGGAGTCCCAGTTTCCTCTTCTGCAATAAATGACGTCCTGAACATCACTGCCTTCATCCTCACATAAACTGCTCTGTATCGCAAGCTTCGATTGGTTCATTTGTGGAACGTGATCTTTGAATGCATTGAAAGCTCATCTTCAGTGTGTTTAAGGTACAAGGACTTTAGTCTAAAACCATACCTACAGGCCTCATGTCTATCACGGGGGGACTTGTGGAGAGAGCGCAACTTTCAGGACTGTTGATTTCTCTTTACAAATTCTTGGAGTTTGACATTTTGCACAAGCCTAACACAGGTACAACCTACTTGGTTGGTGCCAAACAATAAAAGTGAGGAGACGTAGCGCTGTTAGCTGAGATCTGAGCAGACAGCCAACTGTAAAGAAGCTAGTCTTCACCAACAGATTTGAGAGGAGACCTCTGCTCAAAAGATCAAAAACCTGAAAGTTTATCGTTTTCGCAACGAACAATTTTTTTTTCATTAGCGCTCACTAGCGCTCAACAGGCCTATAAAGGCCTCGTCTTCAAAATACCATATCTCCGGAAAAAAATGGACCAAAGCGTTTGAAATTTGGGGCCCTTAATAGACCTGGATATTCTCAAGACTTCTGCGAAAACAGAAATTAAATTTCCACTTCAATAATTCTCTACATCATTTTGAAAAAGTCACCAAAATGACCGGCGCCGCACGCAAATCTACAATCGCCATTTTCAACACCTTGTACAAAAAATTGTAATTACATTTATTTTTTTTCCAGGCATAAAGCCAACCAGCTTAGTGTTGTTTAGGAGGTATTTAACCTCACATGCATGTATTTGAAAACCCAACACTTGATGTTTTTATTTTAACGAAGGCTAAGTTATTCATGAAAACTTCCACTGTAATTTTTATTATTAGCGGCTGCAATAATATTTCACCAATGTTCATGCGTTCTAGCATTCAGGGAATAAGCTGGTATATTTAACCTTTTATTTTAATTTTAATTGGGCAACAGTTTAGCAAAAACTAGGTCTCTGAACACTACCGAATTCGGCAAAACTTTCCTTCGACTTTTACCGGACATTTTTTTTTAAAAGTGTTTATCTTTCGAAATATAGCATAATGGCTGCGATTACATTGAGAGTCAATCGATTCACATTTCAAAACGAAGTGCTTCGTTCAAATCAGCGTCGGACAGTTTGGCGTCGGACAGTACAGTGTGATGTAACTAGTATTTTTATTTCTTAGTCACCTGAAGAAGACAGCAGGAGATATATTTTTTAAATTTTTTCAAAGCTGTCGAAAATTTGTGAAAATTGTAAACTGGTTTTCGCTGTTTTGAGAGGTGCGTAAATGATGTCGTCTGCTTTGAAGTGTTTATCTTGTATTTTTTTTCAGAGCTTCGACCGTTGTAACGTTCCTACTATTAAATATCACGTTTGTAAAAAGATTTGAGCTAAACACTTCGTTCCCCGCCCCCCTTCCTTCAATAGTTGCGATATCTAATATCGTAGTTTTTATTTATAGGCCTATTCACGTTGTTATGAGTTTCAAACTCACATGCACTTTCAAACATGGCCTCTAATGCCCAAGTCGGCAATTCCCTTTGCTCTGCAAGCTGCAGATATTCCCTTCCAATCAAATCACTCCATTTAATTTCCCCTCCACTCAGAGCACAAAGCTACACTGCCTGTCCGCGCTGCCATGCCCACTTCCGGTATTGACAGCCTGGCCGGTCTGAGTCAGTCTCTCCTCCTCAAGAGGTCCCTCTACCCCCCCCCCCCCCCTGTCGCTCTCCTACAGGTCCGCGCTACCCTCCTCCCTTTCTGCCAGGCAGCTGGTATAAAACAGACCTGCAAGGCTGCATCCACAGCATAGCTCAATTTCCAAGTCAGACGTTACTACGGCGGTCGGAGCAGAGATGTCCCCAGTCCGAGTGTTGCCATGCCGGGCAAGGTAGTAGTTTAGATAACTAGTTTTAGCTTTAATTTAATTTTTAGGAACTTTATTTCAAAATTTTAACTTAAAGATTTAAACTTAACTTTGACTTTGGATTCGCGATTATGGGTAGTTAAATCCATCGGCATTTTCTGGTCTCCCCTCCCATAACTTACAGGTTTAAGGTCCCATTTTAAAAACTGGCTTTCTTTCTGTTTGTCTTACAAAATGTAAACAAATCTTTTTGAGATCACCAAGGTCCTGTAGCATAATTACAGAAGCACAGACTTCGATGGTAGGGCCCTGATTATTGCTAGCTTGACTCAATGTGAATAAGTAGATTTGATCTTGTGCAAGATGCCTTGAAACATAATCTTAAACTAAGAGTAAGATTGAAATTGTGAGGTACTTTTTCTAACTTAGAGGTGTTTAGGTAACACGAAAGAACATTTTCTATTCGAAATTGTAAGTGTGAATTTTATTTTGAAATTCGTTGCCGATAATTTTTTTATGTAAAAATTACTTGTGTGCTTTTATTTAAAGCCTTTCAGTTTTCTTGTAAAAAGACTAGTTGCCAATGTAAATTGTATTTCATTCCCCCTGTTTATTAAAACGAAGAGTTTTAAACTCAGTTTGCTTTTAGAGAGATTTAATTTGCTAGTGTTTTAACTAAAAACAACTCATTTTTATTTAAAGCCTAAGGTTAGCAATTAAACCACCCACCTGGTGGCAGTGAACCAAAACGATCAGATAGTACTAAAACTTTAGATAGGACATAGACGCTCTGTTCCTAACCGTGCAGTAGTGACTGCTATGCTAGTTTATACTCCGCAAAAGTAAAAACGGCCACCCGAAGTACTTCTAAATATCCTGAGACCACACCAGACGTCGGTGCAGAACAGTAGGCACCTCTAGGACCTGTGAGCACCGCTACACAACTGGTGGGGAGCTTCTTTGATTAAATGTTTGGGCATTGAGCATAATTAATGATAATTAGCCAAAAAATAAAGGGAAGTATTTTCGGATGGAAGTGAAAATGACGTTTTTTATAGGCCTAATCACTCAGGGAATGACAAAATTTCCTTACCTTTACCTCCGCTTTTGGCCCTTGAAACAACAACCGTAGTATTCTTCAATACAGAAGGAATACCGTTGCTCAGAACGGTAGGTGAAGAGTTTATTATGGTTTTGGAAACCATTTCATCAGGTTTCTTGGTCCGTTTTACTGCAGGAAGGATTGCTGTAGATCGACGAAATGGTGAAATTTTGCTGTGGCCACTGGAATTCACATTTGCTTTTGGCTGGCTTGGACGTTTTTTGGGTGGAGCAAGCGGACCAAACCGAGTTGGTATGGCATCCCAAATCAAACGTTTTCTACGGATACACAAAATAAAGGCCAATACTTTAACTTACATTTCAGATTAGCTTCGGTCGAAGTATTTAAGTATGGGGTTAAGGATTCAGAAACGTTCTAGTAACGTTGCTGAGTAACCGCGGCAAACAACTTCAGTACAATTTAACCTTTTTTGGTTGTATTCCATTTCCATGGCAATAATATGTACATTTTTGTGACGCTACTTCAACAAACTAAATTTCATATGATACACCATGATATGAACAATTAGTTACTGTGGACATCAGTCACAACATTCTACAGACCAAAACTGTTATTTTCCATGGGAAATTAAGTTAAAGCTTACAATGTGGTAAAAATTAAGCTTTGTTTTGGTGCTATGTCAAACTTCAGCGGCATAAAAACATGAAAATACCAGGGTCACCTGGTTGAGTTTGGTTTCTATTGCCGAACCGAAAATATACATTACCTACAATTTATAGCATTCCTTTTTGTAATTCAATCTCCATTAAAGAAGAACTTATAGCCCCATGCCTGCTAGCTAGGTAGCCTCAGTGAGCATGCGTGACGCACTCCTCCTATAGGTTTTTACTTCGACAAATGCTTGACATGATAAGAAATGGTAAACCTAACGCTTTTTGGCAAAATTTTCTTTTCTACGTGTCGGGAACTTTTTTTTTAATATTGTTGATATATACTTGCTTTGAAATTCAAATAGTCGCGAACCTAATGAAGATGAACGCTGCCATTTACTCCATTGTTTGAAAGTTCATCAAAAATTTGCTGCAGCAACTGAACTATGTGCTACGATTTTGACAAAAAGCAGTACGTTAACCTTTTCTCACTCCTCCTATACAAGGGCCAGTACCAGACCTGGCTTTCTCTTAGGTGCCTCTCAATTGTTACGGTGGTAACTCAAGAGGGGAGGTAATTAAATTGTCGGTTAAAAATAGAAACCAAAATCAACCAGGTGCTGCTGGTACTTTGATGTTTCTATATGCTGACGAAATATACATTACCTGCAATTTACACAGTAGACCTTGTCACCAAGGTGGTGGGACCATCGTAATGAGTGCCCCAGAGCTACTAGCTGTTGTCCTTGGGCCATAGAACCCTATTGTTTCAGCGTGTAGAGAAAATTATGTACCACCAGATCTTTAGAGCTATGTTCGCTGATTACAAAAATCTAATTATCTGGAAATAGAAGTTGTTAGTTTACGAATAGCGATAGAAATACAGTAGAACGCTTTTACGAATTGCGCATGAACTCAACGAGAGTGAACCTAAGCCTAAGCCAATCAGCAATTACAAAGAGCAAGCAGGTTCGACACACTCCTCAAGGTCAGGCAAGATAGCTGCACCCACAGATGGCTGCGCTCATGCTGAGACTATGCCGCTGATGTTTTTGACGTTTCGTTTGATTTTTTCGTCGTATTATTGTCTAAGCATAACGTCAGAGAGCACACTGTCGGTGTAGTGTGCTGTAAAGGCTGGCCGTCGAAAAACACTTCGTTTTGCAAACGAACAATTTTTTTTTCTCTGAGCTCCCAAATGCCGCGATTGTGTAAATTTCGCCGTTTTCTTAATAATGGACAGAATCGGTCAAACTCTTCGACATTTAATAGCCATCCATAATATCTACCTCTTGGGGAAACCCAAATTCGAAAATTCATTCTAGAAGATCCACAAACTACATTTGAAAATCGTCCAAAACCATCCGCAGCGCTCCTTCATCATGGCCGCCATTATTGAAGACTTGTAACCTTGTATTTCTATTTTATTGTTTCCTTTTTAGGGCAAAAAGTCCCAAAACACTAGCTTAGTTGTAGTTTAGGAGGGGCTTCCATTTATGGTACTTAACCTCACATACATGTGGATACAGACAACCATTTTTAAGTGAGATATTTTTTATTATGTTTGAACGATCGCAAGCCTTATGAAAAATTTCCGCTAAGATCAAAAGTTGTCCCTTAACTTTAAAGTTAAGCATTGTAAAGGCATGAGGCCTAAAATTCCTGTCGATTGGTTAGGAGACCCGACACCAACCATCAACAACTCGGGGACACTTTTTTTTTCCTTAGCGCCAAAAAGTGCTAGGCCTATTTTTCCACCTCCAACTTTAAAAATTCATATCTCCAAGGAAAATGGACTTCATCGACTCCTGTTTGCAGCTCTTAATAAACCCGAACTTTTTCTGTAATCCTACGAAAACAGAACTCCAAAATTCGCCATACTTTGGTCTACAACTCAATTTGAAAAAGTGCTCAAACTGAGTGCCGACGCACGCAATTTCCGTCGCCATTTTCAGAAAAATAAACATGTAAATATTTATTTGTACTTCTTGAATTTATTTCCAGGCATAAAGCCGACTAGCTTAGTGCTGTGCTAGTTTACATGTTTGTTACGTCTTCAATGTTTTTATTTTACTAAGGTGACGATTTTAGCAACTATGAAAACTTTGACTACACTAGCGTTATTATCTGCGGCTGCAATAATACATTTAACTTTTATGCGTTATAGCATTTCAAAGCACAAGCTAGTTTATTTAATCTTTTACCTAGGCTTTTATAAAAGCGTTATTTAACGTAACCTTTTCTCATGAACCCTACCCTACCTTGTTCAAAATGGCAACACAACTGCGAATTTTTTACCGGACATTTTAATGTGTATCTTGTATTTTTATTTCAGGGCTCCGACCATAGTGATCTCAATTCCGAATGCACAGTAAAGTCTTTACCTTCAATTAATAATAGTTTATTTTAAATTTGAGCATCAAACTTCATCCCCCCCCCCTTCCTTCAATAGTTGCAATGCTTAACATTGTAGTTTTTATACAAATTATTTAAGCCTATTTTCACGTTGTTATGAGTTGTAAACTCACTTGCACATTCAAACACAGGCCTCTAACGTTTCCAAGTCGGCAATTCTCTTTGTCAATTCAGCCTCCGCAATTCCCGTCCAACCAAAACACTGCCTTCAATTCCCCATCCATTCAGAGCGCTCAGCTTCCCTAGCCGTCCGCGCTGCCACACCAACTTCCGGTAGTGACAGCTCGGCCGATTTGGGTCAGTCTCTCCTCCTCCAGATGTCCGCCTCTTCTTCCCGCACCCCCCCTCCGCAGCTATCCTCGGCGTCCGCGCCAACTTTCGGTAATGAGTATATAACCCCAACCCCAGAGAATTTCGTTAGCATAGCTCAAGGACTCAGAAAGCTAGAGGTCACTACGGCGGTCGGAGCGGAGATGTCCTGTCCTAAGGTTGCCATGCCGGGCAAGGTAGTGGTTCAAAGGGTAACTAGTTTAGTTTATTAGAATTTAATTTTTAGAACAGAATTTCTAAATTTTTAGTCTTAAACTTAAACTTAACTTCTAGACTTTGAGGGAATTTGTGGGTAGCCAAACGCAATCGGCATTTTGGTTTAGGGCACCCATGATTTAAGGGTTTAAGGTCCCCTTCCTAAAAACTGGCTTTTTTTTTCTTTGTTTGTGAACTCGGTGTTCAGTAAATAATCTAAGATCACCGAGATCTAGCATGTGTTATTGTTGAAGCAGGAGTTTTCAAAAAGGTAGTTTTCCTTGTAACACTAATCTTGATTCAGTGTGATGATTGATTGACTTTAGTGCAAGAGTTGCTAAAGCTTTCAAAGACTATTTTACATTCTGCAAGGGTCATGTTTGTAACTTAGAGAGTTGCGATAACTCAAACAGACTTTTTTCTAGTCCAAATTTCGTTGTGAACTTGAATTGTTCATTTTGCCAATTTAATTGTAAATCCTGTGCTTTTAATTGTAAAGCCCCCATTTTTCATTCTGTAACCAACTAGTTACTTCGTGTGTATAAATCTTGTCATGTTTTATTAAAACAGAAAAGAAAGTTGTTTTGAACAACAAATTTTGACTTCGAGTCCGATTTAATTTGCAAGGGTTATTTTAATTACAAATCAATTTTTATTCTAACTCCGAAGTAGGCAATTAAATTAACTACCCATCGTGGTGGCAGTAAACCGTGATAGATAGGTCATAAAAGTTTAGTTAGGACGTTGACGCTCTTCTCCTAACCGTGCAGTAGACACGCTATGCTGTTTTCACAACAAAGTAAAAACCGCCACTTATGATTTACTCTACGATTACCACATGTACGCCAGATGTCGGTGCTATAGACAGTAAGCACCCCAAGACCCTGTAAGCGCCGCTACAACACTGGTGGCAGTGGTGGGATTTAAAGGTGCTGTGCCACTACACTCCTTTCCCCCTGCCATACTACTATGCCAGTTCATTTTGAAGAAGTAGATGTCGCAGTAAAATCAAACTGCAACCCCCAGAGACGTCCGTAGCTAAGCTAAAAACGCTACAGAAGCAGATGTCAGCCTTAAGACAACAAAAGGCAAAATCCACCCCGTATCCAGCTGGAGCCGGGAAGCGGCAAACCTCCCTTCACAAGCCGTGAAGCAGCAGGCACGCCCTCAGAATGCAGATGATCCTTCAACCCCTGGAGAAGTCAGCCACTGAAAAAGAGGATATGATGCTCCAAGAGTGAAAATCCACAGGACTTCACAAGTGACGGTGTTCAAACTTCAACCAGAAGGACGACCACAACAACATTTTGGATCCGATCTTCGATGGGTGATTGGATGACTGACCACACAGCGATTGTGTCGGAAATTCAGGTTAGTGCACATTGGTATAGTCCGGTTGCCAGGCCGAGTGTTTATTTTATGTATCCACCTGAGTGCTTAGGTAGTATAAGATTGTATTTTTGTGTCCCTGACTGGATTGGGTTATAAGAAAAGTGTTTAAATACTCGCTCTTTTTAACTTTTAAGAGAGATATTTTGCGGCTGCAATTTTAACGGTAAAGATTTAAAACCAGAAAGTTTTTTTTTTCTTTAAAATTTGAACTAACCTAACTTTCAACGTGGAAGATTTAGAAGCGTTAATCGATCATATTCATTACAAAGACTTGAAGAAAGCTTGTTTGAATTTGGGTTTAACGGTGTGTGAAACCAGACACGAGTCCGTAGATGTTTTAAAAATAGCATTTAACGATGATAAACTGTCAAACGAACTGCTCAGTGCCATAGAAAAGCGTGATTCTGCCATTTTGGCCAAAAAAGAGATTGCTCTCAAGGAGAACGAACTTTTCCTTAAAGCAGAACAGTTGAAACTTGAAGCTTTAAAACTAGCCGACGCCGATAAGGAACGGGCACACGAATTAATGATAAGAGACACCGCTGCCCAGACTAGCGATGCTGCTACGGCGCTGGCCATTAAGAATCTCGAGCACGAGTTAGAACTTGCTAATAGACAGATAGAATTAGCTAGATTACGAAACGCAGACGGTACTAATCCAGTGCAGGTTTTGCCAAATGTAAATTCAGGTCCACGGCCCGGAAAAATTTCCGATGCCGTTAGATTGTTAAATAATTGGGGTCCGAAATCGGAAATCAATTCATTTTTAAAAATCTTTGAAGGTACAATGGAAACTCAACGAATTCCAAAGAGTGAATGGGTAGTAGGTTTACAACCTGTGTTAGGCGAAATTTTAGTAAAGGTGTGCGATCAAATGAGCACAGCTACTATGCACGATTACGATCAGGTTAAATTAAAATTGCTTGACAGGTTCGTACAGACCAAAGAGTCCGTCCAATCGGCATTTTGCAGTTTTGAGAAAGAACAAGACCAATTATTTCACGAGCATGCTTTTGAGCTCGAGATGTTGTTTTCCCGATGGTTGTCTCTCGCCGGTGTTAACGGCGATTTCCACAAGTTGTCTAATTTAATTTTATTAGAGCAATTTTATAAGTCTTGCCCAGTGGGTTTAAGAAAATGGTTGCCGGACCAGATTAAATCTGGGACGCTACAGGAAGCAGCCAAATTGTATGATGATTACACAACTCGTAATAAGCAGATCAACATTGATGTTGCAGTCAAAACTGGTAAGGTGCAAACTAGGGCACAGCCAGTCAGCCAAGCTCCTAAAGCTTCGTCTAATCCACGTAACGATAATCGAAACCGTCGTCCTGCAGCTAAACCGGCCGGTTCTGCAGATGGTCAAAGTGACTCCACTGGTGGGGATTCTGCCAGCCAAAATGCTAATCGACCAACCACGTAGCCCTAGAGCCAACGATGGCACGTGCTTTTTCTGTTTAGAGCCCGGACACGTGAGCAAAAATTGCTTTGCACATTTAGCCAAAGAATCTAGTGATTCAGGTGTTTCTCCCGCTAGCAATAATTTTATTATTAGTCAACCACCTAAACTTGTCTTGTCAAAACACATTCACGAATGGAGTGTTAACGGTGCTAAATGTTTAGTGCTTAGGGACACGGGTTCTACCCATGATGTTATCTCTAGGGATTTGGTTAAGCCACACCAATTCACGGGTGAGTACACCCACTGTAGTAACGCGCTCACAGAGCAAACTACAGCCCACGCCATCGCAAAAATCGATGTACAGACGAACTATGGCCCTTTAACCACAGAGGCTTTGGTCACGGACCATATTGGTGATCATTTTCAAATGCTTTTAGGCATTCCTTCCCAGACTATTCTGGAAGAAAGGGGTTTAAAAACTTACCTCCTTTTGCGAACGCAGTGACCTCATTCACAAACACGCGACGAGCAACAGCTCCCGATTTTACGACCCCATTATCGTGAGTCAGTATCAAGTGATGATGATCGTTCAGATAGCGACGCTGAACAGCGTGAGGCTCCTCCGCGAGTAGCTCCACCCGAGGGTTTTGTCGATCCTAAAGTAGACCGTTTAGACAATGTAATTTTAGGCCCCCAAACAGACCAGTTTGCAAAACTGTTAACCATTGACAAACCCGCCTTTGCTAAGATGCAAATTGAGTGCCCAACTTTAAAGCAATGTTGGCAAACTGCTGAAATTCCCGTGGAACAGCAGGACGAAAACAAACGATTTTTCGTCAACAAAGGTCTACTTTTCAGAGAGCCCTTTCGTCCTTTAGACAAGCCGTCAATCAAGAGACAGCTAGTGCTTCCTAAAGCATGTAGAAGTTCTGTGTTGGATACAGTGCATGCCAATGCATGGGCAGGCCATTTGGGCCGGTCAAAAACCAAAGACCGTGTATTAACTAATTTCTACTGGCCACATTGTATCACCGATATTGAGACGTATGTACAGTCATGTTTAACTTGCCAGAAAAATGGCAAAACAGGGCAAAAGTTTGTTGCACCCATGGTACTCGTGCCAATGGATGGTGAGCCTTTCAATAGGTATGTTATTGACATTGTTGGTCCAATTAGGCCTACAAGCAAGGCTGGTTTTAAGTACATTCTTTCACTACTTGACCCTGCAACAAAATTCCCTGAAGCTGTACCCCTAAAAGAGGCTAACAGCCAGAGTGTTGTTGATGCACTCCTGCAAGTGTTTTCTCGACTAGGCTTTCCTGGCGAGCTCCAAAGCGACCTAGGCTCTCCTTTCATCTCTGAATTAACAACTTTATTCTTAGAGAAGTGTGGAATTAAATGTATAAATTCCAGCGTTTGTCACCCCCAATCTAACAGCGTCGAACGCTTTCACCGCACACTAAAAGCAGTGTTGCGCGCAGTTTGCCACGAGTATCCTGAAGACTGGGAGAGGTGTTTGCCCGGAGCAATGTTTGCTCTCCGTACTGCTCCTCATGAGAGCACTGGCTTCACTCCTGCTGCGCTTGTTTACGGCCGTAACATCAAAGGCCCACTGGAGTTGGTGAAAAGCCAATGGGTTGAGCCAGACGTTCCCCCAAGTGTATTAGAATACATTCTCGACTTGCTTCAAAGATTCAAGAACTGCCGTGAGATTTCCCAAGAGAATATCACGAAGTCACAATTTAAAAATAAAGTTTTGTATGACAGAAAGGCCACTGAACGTAAGTTCAAGGAAGGGGACAAAGTTTTAGTACTTAAGCCTTCCAGAGCCAATAAATTGGACATTTATTGGGACGGGCCTTGTGTGGTGTTGAAAAGGTTGTCGGACACAAACTATCTAATAAAAAAATCGTTTGGTGCTCAGAAGGAGACAATCTACCACGTCAACCTCCTTAAGCCCTATTTACCTAGGGGCTTCTAACTATGCATTTTCAGACGAACGTGATTCTGCTCATCTTGACCATGTTTGGACAGGTCAGCCAGGCGATGGCCACCTTACTGCTAAGGAAGCTATGGCCCTTTTTAAGATAATGGGTTCCTTAACTGAAGTGCAGAAGAGTGAACTACTAAACGTTTTTGAACAAGTGGATGGTGTTTTCTCCACTTTGCCTGGTCGAACCGACCTTGTGCAACACGATGTGGAATTAATTGATCCCCACGTGAAACCCTGTAAGTACTATCGCCATGCGAAGTATGCGCGTGATTTAATTGTCACAGAAATTAAGCGGATGCTTGATTTGGGTTTAATTGTTGAAACCGACTCACAACACGGTTCTCCCATGATTATTGTTCAGAAGGAAGATGCCAGCCCACGTCCGGTAGCAGACTACTGTGAGTTGAACAATAATACAGTCACGAAAGATTACCCCATTCCCAACATTGAGGAATGTATCGAACGAGCCGCCAAGTGGACATTTATTTCTATCTTTGATTTGAATCGAGGATTTTGGCAAGTGCGTTTGACGCCGCAAGCTTCTTTAGCTGCCACAATTACAACTCCCATTGGGAAGTTTGCTCCTCTCATGATGAACATGGGAATGAAGAATGCCCCCTTCTGCTTTCAGAAGTTGATGGATGGTGTCACTAGGGGCATGGAAGAGTACGTTACTCCTTTCCAAGATGACACAGCTGTTGGTGCCGAAACGTGGCCACAGCATCTCGAACATGTCTTTAATTTTCTTTCTGCTGTCAAGAAAGCCGGGCTTACGGTTAATGCCAAGAAGTCGCAGGTTGCTTGCAGCAAAGCCACCTTTCTTGGTCATGAAGTTGGTGGAGGTTCACGTACTCCTTCTGAGGTAAAAGTTTTGGCTGTGCAAAAATTCGCTAGGCCACAAACTAAGAAGGATGTCCGTTCTTTCCTAGGTTTAGTAGGGTACTATCAAAGGCACATAAATCACTACTCTGAAACCTGTGCGTGTCTTACAGACTCCTTAACCCTTTCCT
>JAHWFP010244991.1:87256-120410 GCA_023313725.1 Lithobius niger | reverse complement strand
TTCACATATACGCTTTTTTACGCTTCTACAGGATTCACACACATACGCATTTTTACGCGTTTCGTGTATCTTGCACTTCAAATTACTGAGACGTAATTATTAAGCAGTTTATTACATTTTTTAAGTCATGGTATTGAAACTGCCTGGATGTTTTAGAATTAAAATGAAAACTGGCGAACAGTTGAAAAGTTACAGCTTAACCCTTTCCTTCACATATACGCTTTTCTACGCCTCTGCAGGATTCACTCACATACGCATTTTTACGCGTTTCGTGTATCTCGCACTTAAAATTACTGAGACGTAATTATTAAGCAGTTTATTACATTTTTTAAGTCATGGTATTGAAGCTGTCTGGATATTTTAGAATTAAAAATAAACACTTGCGAACAGTTGAAAAGTTACAGCTTAATTTTCAACTGTGATGCACAATTGTGGAGAAACTGGTAATTTTCACGAGGAAATGGGGATGAAAATTCTCGTAAATGTCCGTGAAGTAAAGGGTTAATTTTCAACTGTGATGCACAATTGTGGAGAAACTGGTAATTTTCACGAGGAAATGGGGATGAAAGTTCTCGTATATGTCCGTGAAGTAAAGGGTTAAAGAAGGAAGCACTTGATCACGTTTTGTGGGATGAGTCCAAACAAACAGCGTTTGACTCCTGAAACAAGCTTTAGTGACGTTTCCCGTCCTAAGAGCTCCCGACTTCAGTCAAACTTTCATTTTGGAGTGCGACTGTTCTGAACGAGGTATGGGTGTCGTGTTGTCCCAAGTGGTGTATGGCGATGAACACCCCTGTCTTTATGCTTCACGCAAGTTGACAGCAAGGGGGCAAAATTTTGGAACTACAGAAAAGGAATGTGCTTGTCTTGTCTGGGCCGTTGCGAAACTTCGTCCCTACATTTATGGCACCAAGTTTCTCATCGAATCGGACCACAATCCACTTCACTGGCTGAAACAAATGTCTGGCAAAAATCCCAGATTGTTGCGTTGGAGTCTTAGTCTTCAAGACTATGAGGTCAAGTACAAACCTGGAAAGTCTCATACTAATGCTGATACCATGAATAGGTATTTTGTTTAACTTAAAAACAACGAGTTTTTATTTTTAAAAGCTAACACAAGTGGTGGACCTTTTTTTATTATTAAATTTTCTTTCATTGTTAAGAGGTACGTTGTCAGGACAACCTCACTCAAAGAAACTGTCAGCTTTCCCAATTCGGACCTTACACCTAAATTTTAAGTGCCAATGTTATTCTCCCTGTCACTATCAACGCCTTCCTTTGTGGAAGGATATTTACAGAGATTATACGACACGTTTTAATGTTTATTAGGAACATTCTATGGGAGTTTAGTGGTCCCTGGCTATCTCCTCTTTAAGTTTTCACGAAACATTTTTCTAAAAAAAAATGTGTCTGTCTACCCCTGGGAGATAAAGGATAGCCCTGTTTAAACGGTTGTTGGGTATACGCCATAAACCCTCCCAGCGTTGTATCGTATGTATAAGTTATGGGGTCTACCTCAAAACCCTTTTGTGCTTAAATTTCCTTTGTAAACAAGTTGTTTGGTAACCTAAAACCATCCCAGTGGGAGTAGTTTTACAGTAAATAGAGCTGGTCATTTTATGCGTGCCCTGCCCATAGTATGCAATTTTATAAACCCTATCGCAGGCTAGGTTTATTGTTATGTGTCCGTCGGTTTTTATCGCAGCCTCCCGAGATAAAAAAAAGGCTAGACTAGAGGAAAGGCAGAACGGCTAGGGACATAATTACCAGAGCAGTAGATGTCCTCATTTATCTGTTAAAACGAAACAACAAACTCTGAACATGTACCTTTAATTTTCGTTAACTTTCGAAAATAGTGTTTCTTATTATTTAATGTTTTGCTCCAATTTCCAGTGTGCTCTGTACGAATTTCCTGCAATACGCAGCGCGGACAAGCACTCAGTTAATTTTTGGAATTAGTGTTTTATAAACTGTAATTTTTTTACTCAAGTTAACTTTACCGCAAAAACGTCAGTCCCCAAAAAAATAAAATGGTAATTTTAAATTTTGTGTAAACAGTGTACTTTTAACTTGTCGATCCGGGGCTAGGAACAAGTAGCTCAAAAACCTTTTTCGCTCCTTTTGAATTGTAAATGGCAACACCACAAACTTTATAGGAGTTGGAACTTCCTATGTTGTTTCATTGCATAAACCAAGAGTGTTTCTTTTTTAGTTACATGGCTTGGCAACTTGTATTGTGACATACCGATGTGCACTAATCATTTTTGTAGGCTTTTATTTGGAATTCAACAGGAACCCCGAATAAAATCTCCCGTTTGGGGGCATGTAAAGGCATGAGGCCTAAAATTCCTGTCGATTGGTTAGGAGACCCGACACCAACCATCAACAACTCGGGGACACTTTTTTTTTCCTTAGCGCCAAAAAGCGCTAGGCCTATTTTTCCACCTCCAACTTTAAAAATTCATATCTCCAAGGAAAATGGACTTCATAGACTCCTGTTTGCAGCTCTTAATAAACTCGAACTTTTTCTGTAATCCTACGAAAACAGAACTCCAAAATTCGCCATACTTTGGTCTACAACTCAATTTGAAAAAGTGCTCAAACTGAGTGCCGACGCACGCAATTTCCGTCGCCATTTTCACAAAAATAAACATGTTAATATTTATTTGTACTTCTTGAATTTATTTCCAGGCATAAAGCCGACTAGCTTAGTGCTGTGCTAGTTTACATGTTTATTACATCTTCAATGTTTTTATTTTACTAAGGTGACGATTTTAGCAACTATGAAAACTTTGACTACACTAGCGTTATTATCTGCGGCTGCAATAATACATTTAACTTTTATGCGTTATAGCATTTCAAAGCACAAGCTGGTTTATTTAATCTTTTACCTAGGCTTTTATAAAAGCGTTATTTAACGTAACCTTTTCTCATGAACCCTACCCTACCTTGTTCAAAATGGCAACACAACTGCGATTATTTTACCGGACATTTTAGTGTGTATCTTGTATTTTTATTTCAGGGCTCCGACCATAGTGATCTCAATTCCGAATGCACAGTAAAGTCTTTACCTTCAATTAATAATAGTTTATTTTAAATTTGAGCATCAAACTTCATCCCCCCCCCCTTCCTTCAATAGTTGCAATGCTTAACATTGTAGTTTTTATACAAATTATTTAAGCCTATTTTCACGTTGTTATGAGTTGTAAACTCACTTGCACATTCAAACACAGGCCTCTAACGTTTCCAAGTCGGCAATTCTCTTTGTCAATTCAGCCTCCGCAATTCCCGTCCAACCAAAACACTGCCTTCAATTCCCCATCCATTCAGAGCGCTCAGCTACCCTAGCCGTCCACGCTGCCACACCAACTTCCGGTAGTGACAGCTCGGCCGATTTGGGTCAGTCTCTCCTCCTCCAGATGTCCGCCTCTTCTTCCCGCACCCCCCCTCCGCAGCTATCCTCGGCGTCCGCGCCAACTTTCGGTAATGAGTATATAACCCCAACCCCAGAGAATTTCGTTAGCATAGCTCAAGGACTCAGAAAGCTAGAGGTCACTACGGCGGTCGGAGCGGAGATGTCCTGTCCTAAGGTTGCCATGCCGGGCAAGGTAGTGGTTCAAAGGGTAACTAGTTTAGTTTATTAGAATTTAATTTTTAGAACAGAATTTCTAAATTTTTAGTCTTAAACTTAAACTTAACTTGTAGACTTTGAGGGAATTTGTGGGTAGCCAAACGCAATCGGCATTTTGGTTTAGGGCACCCATGATTTAAGGGTTTAAGGTTCCCTTCCTAAAAACCGGCTTTTTTTTCTTTGTTTAATAATCTAAGATCACCGAGATCTAGCTTGTGTTATTGTTGAAGCAGGAGTTTTCAAAAAGGTAGTTTTCCTTGTAACACTAATCTTGATTCATTCTGCAAGGGTCATGTATCATGTTTGTAACTTAGAGAGTTGCGATAACTCAAACCGATTTTTTTCTAGTCCAAATTTCGTTGTGAACTTGAGTTGTTCATTTTGCCAATTTAATTGTAAATCCTGTGCTTTTAATTGTAAAGCCCCCATTTTTCATTCTGTAACCAACTAGTTACTTCGTGTGTATAAATCTTGTCATGTTTTATTAAAACAGAAAAGAAAGTTGTTTTGAACAACAAATTTTGACTTCGAGTCCGATTTAATTTGCAAGGGTTATTTTAATTACAAATCAATTTTTATTCTAACTCCGAAGTAGGCAATTCAATTAACTACCCATCGTGGTGGCAGTAAACCGTGATAGATAAGTCATAAAAGTTTAGTTAGGACATTGACGCTCTTCTCCTAACCGTGCAGTAGACACGCTATGCTGTTTTCACAACAAAGTAAAAACCGCCACTTATGATTTACTCTACGATTACCACATGTACGCCAGATGTCGGTGCTATAGACAGTAGGCACCTCAAGACCCTGTAAGCGCCGCTACAGCATCCAAATTAACTGCATGCATTTTAGCATTCAACTGAACTAGATTATTAATCTGTTTATTTAACCTTTTCATATATTCTTTTGCCCCCAGAAACGCTGCCATTAGTCCGAAATAATTCGACATCGGCTTTCTACAGGACACGAATTTTAGTGTATATATGTTTGTTTTGGTTCTCCTCTAAAACCCGACTGTGACCACCAAAACGTTACTACTAGCTTGTCCTACTATTAAAACCAAAAGATACTTAAAAAGATCTGTTCCCAAAGCAATCCGAAAATCAAACTGTGCATAAAACTCCCCCCCTCGCCAATCTAGTTGTGGTGTATAACACTGCAGTTTACTGTTAAAACTTGTTAACCCATAACCGCCTGGATACGAACGTACGCCTTCAACGTATAACAGCGAAAAACTAAGTCCCAGCGCGAGCTTTGTGAGGGGTCCCCAGGGACTCGAGCAAAGCGGGCAGTCACAGCCCAGTGGTCAGCGTCGTTGGCTCCAAACCAAGAGAATGCCGGTTCAAATCCGAGAACCGACCCATATGGACTCTAAAAAAAAGGGTCTGAAAGTTCTTTCAGGCGGTTATGGGTTAAATTTAATAGTAATGCTTTATGCATTACCGAAGCCAAAGTACTAAGCTTTAACAAGAGCCTATTCACGTTGCAATCATGTAAATATTTATTCCATAGTCAAGATTTTAAAGTAAAGGCCTTTTCCCAACGTTCACTTGAGTAAAACTCAAACTGGCCTATCTTTACATGTCCCTACTCCTTCAAACGGCTCTACACCGAGTCCCTTTGTTCAACCGACTTCTCCTCCCACTTTCCATTGTTCTCCTGGCCCTCAGCCAATCAGACCCTGTAGCTTTCCTGCCCGTCCGCGCGAAATTCCGGCCTCTAGCATAAAAAGGCCCCCCAACCCTCAACCCACAGCACAGCTCACAGATCTCACAAACTAGAAGGGTCACGCCAGTCGGGAGTGGAGACGTCATGTCCGTAGGATGACATGCCGAACAAAATGGCAGTGGTTCGTATGTTTGTAGTTTAGCTTTTGAAAATTTAATTTAGGACCCCCCAAGTCTAAATTCATAGTTTAAAACTTAACTTTAAACTGTCTAGCTTAGAGGAAATTATGGTGGTGACGCCCTAAGCGGCATATTAGGTTTTTTCACCCCATAACGTCAGAGTGGTTCTCTTAGTAAAAACCAAGAATTTTTCTTATTTGTTTTAAATGTAACTTTAATCCAAATAACTGACGGTTTGATCTTTGTGTGGGATTCATTGATTCATTCACTCCAGACGTACTTTATAAGTAGCCGCGGCTTTTATAATTTGAGGAGTTGGCTTCTAAACAGCAACTCTGGGAGGTTTAAATGCTCTGTTTTATCACTTAGAAACAAAACTGTGAAACGGTTGATCTTTCATGCGTGTTTGAAACATACTGTTTGATAGACTGTAACCAGCCTGGGCTGTCCAGTCTTACGGACGACTCAAGTGAACGTTCATTATTACTTTTTCTACTCGGAGATTTAATTGATTGTATATTCAAAACACAAGTGTCGTTTTGTAGTATCGTGTGAATTACAAAATATAAATTCAAACTTGTTGCTTTTAATTCATTGATATTCAAAAGCTGTTCATGCAAACTTAATGTAAAGTGTGCTTTTCATTCCCTGTCGTTAAAATAAAACCAGGAGTTTTAAACTTCAGTTCGTTTGCTATTTGATTAATTGTTTAGGTATAAAATAAATATGTAGCCCATCTTTAATTTTAGCTCTTGATAAACAGTTAAATTCCATTGTTGGTGCCAGTGAATACTATCAGTATTAAGGTTAGGCCCCTTTAAGTAGGACCCGACGCTCTATCCCCCATGCTGGGACTGTAGCCCATGCTGTGCTTATGCCGTAAAAGTCGATATAATCACCGCTACACCTTAAACTGAATCTCCGTTTCAAACCAGGAAACCGAGGGCGTTACAAGCACCTCAGCCGTCGTAGCGTCCACCGTTACAGTGCCTTGTTTACAGGGACGTGCACAGGACCCCGACAGGGCAGGGGCAAACTTTTTTTCTGAGGACTTTTTTTGGGGGTGTTTTAACCTCTTCTTTTTACCCCCCTTTTGTGGGACTTTAATCATTTCTGCCCCTCTTTGCAACACTTTCTTAGCCATTGTTGTCCTTTTTGCATTTTTTAGATCTTTTACACCACCGCTCCACCGAAAAGGGCACTTTTTTTGCAGAAAAAAGGGGCACTTTGCCATGAGGGCAGGGGCTAGAGCCCCCCTGCCCCCCCCCCCCCCCCCCTGTGTGCACGTCCCTGCTTGTTTACATCGTGATTGTAAAGAGAATATTTATTAAACAGTCAGGCGAATGACAAGAGCTAGCAACGCTTCGTTAGCAAAAAAAAAAAAAAAGCCCTAAAATAAATAAAAATAAATGAAACGTGCCTGAAAGGGCTACTTGGAATACCTAGTAAATTTTCACGAATCCATGATATGACTCATTTCCTAATTAATTATTTATACTTATAATTTGTAGGCGACAATTGTGTACAGGGGCGTAGCGAAGGACATTTTGTTGGGGGGGGGGGGGGGGACAGACAGGGAAAATTTGCCGACTTATCTTCTGCACTCCAGCTAGGGCGTCTGGGGGAGTGCTGTGAGCTTCCCCAGTGCGGTCCAGGGCAAAGCACCGGAAGCTGACAGATTTTTAGATATTTCGAGACATTTCCTGCCTGCAAACAATACTTTTTAGACACTTCTAGAATCCACAAAAGGTAAAGAAAATAAATGAACCGTAGGAAAAGAGCTTTAAAAAAAAACTCTTTTTCCATGCCTTGACTAAGGGCAAATACAGAAATTTAGCATGAGAGGGAGCCGATTTTCCAAAAAAATCGACTCTTCTTAATTTTTTGCACACGTCTGCATAGACTTTTGAACAGGGGTATCACCCCCCCCCCCCCCTCGAGCCTCATAGAAAGCGATAAGAAAAATAGCAGAAGGTCCTGTGCTTGGCTGTATTAATGCTCTGTTGGAAACAACATTTCTGTAGGAAATCATCAACCAGTTTGTGTAATAAGGCATACAAAAATGCGAAATGGGACTGAAGGAATATTAGACTAAAGGGAGGAACTGATTTGCTCGGCAGGAAATACCTTGCAGGTACCGTTATTAACAAAAGGCAACACACGATCGCATATTTGTTTTATTCAAGAAGTTACCTACTAAATGCAGTGCTTTTTCGATGTGTCTCGACTTGAATTACATTTTTTTTCATCTTTTTTTTTAAACTATTCCTTTCTTTTGGAGGGGGGAGGGAGATTTGGTCCTAACGGTGCCTTTAGAAGAACGATGGATCCATGGTGCATACATCAACTGACTGCCGTACCTACTGCTATTTTTTTCACGTATGACAAAAAATTTATCAATTTAATGAATAATAGAACCTAGTTTCGTTTCTGTATTGAAGTGTGTCTTTTTTTTTTTGGTTCATTCCAACCTTTCTAGTATTACGACCATTTTCAACTTAATAGCACGAATGAAGAAATTTTACTGTAGTTTTCAAATACTACGATGCAACGCTAGAATAATGTAAGTACTTCCGTGAAAGCTACTTTATTTTCAGCAATTTTTGGTAGAAATTTAAAGCTATCATTATAGATTCGGTATTTTAACTAGGCCTATCGTTAAGATAGTTCCCTGCATATCACGCGAGCAAGTAAAACTTTCTTTTCTAGTATTCAGCAACAACGTTTGTTTGTTCTTTTAAAGTTTTTTTTTTTTTTTAGCTAGAGTCGGGTAAATGTTTTTTTTATGGTCGAAAGTTTTTATAGCAAAGGGTACCTACCTGTTAACCTTGTATTTTTCTTATAACCAATACCTAATTGCTCGGTTGGCTGTTACATTAAGCTGAGTCGGTTCCTAGTTTGGATCACACCAGCTAACTAATTAGGCTTGAAGAAATTTTAGATTTATCTTGGCTTTTTTTCTGCTTTGGTTTTTCTTGAGGCTATCTCAAAAAAAGTTTGATGGAACAGAATTTTATTTTACTTGCACAGTTTTAGTCTTCTGTTCAGCAGTACCGGCTGAGAAGACTATTACAACGACTTCGTCCGTCCGTCGCTTTTTTCAATTTCGCAACGGTACCAGATATTGACGACCATTGTTTACAACGTTAGATTCAGTGTGAGAAGTTAGTTAAATAAAATTAGTGGCAAATTAAAACATTGTTACTTCCTTACAGCTAATAGAATTCTTCGACGTAACTAAATTAAATAATAACATTTGATCGTCGAATTGAAATCCTAAGGTAACGCTCAATAAAAACAAATGAATTTCAGCCTCGCTTAAAATAGTCTCGTCGCATTGTTCTCTATATTCTCTATCGAATGAATAGGCTTATCGTCGAACCAAATTCTCCATTAGAACTATATCTGCTACGTACGAAATTAAAACAGCTTTTAAATTAAGCCTAAAATCATGTTACCATGGCAACATCAAGTTGCTATGAGTCGCTGTTGGCTTCATCAACAGCGTCTCTCTCGTCCCTTCTACCACTGATCTATATAGGCTACGTTGCGCGTTACGTTGTAACAATGTAACAGTAGGCGCACCGTGTTGCAAAAATGAATAGGCTTACTATACAATCCATATCTCCGTTAGCTGCTACTTACAAAATTAAAACTGCTGGTTATATTTAGGCCTTTTAAGCTGACAATTACGCTTAAAATGTAAAATAGGCCTAAAAGCTAACACATTTTTAACCGACAATTGTGATGGTTACTTTTTTTAGATTAGTATAATTGAGATAGCTGTTATAGTGCATGATAGAGGTGTGCGCCTCAACACTGGAAGTGGAGGAACTGTACAGAAGACAGGTGCGACTAGGCAGTCGCTGTTGCCGCTTGTTTCTTTTGTAGCAACGTTTTTTTTTTTATAATAACTATCAAAATGACAGTACTTTTTCATATTCATGATACTCCAACTTTATTATTTTTCCTGGACCTATTGACTTCTAAGCAGATATCTGATCGTGTAAGTCGGGCAATAGTCATGGTGCCGACTATTAAGCCTGTTGATCAATCAGAAGGCAATGGTGTGGTGCCGACTATTAAATCTGTTGATAACAAATGAACTCGTCCATCTAGGGAGGAGGGGGAATCTTTGCGTGAAGAAGCATCCACGCTTCTTTTGTTACCGTACCAGACTGCTAATCCAGCTTTAAGCAGTCAAGGTCACTTTAACAAAACTAGAATATTCATGCAAACAAGAATTTATAAATTCTGGATCTAAATAAAGAGAAACATTAACTTTTTATTTTGAAAAACTGCACGCATAAAGTCGGATCAAAGTTGAAAATGCTGTTAATTGTCGGCATCATAACGTCTCTGAGCCAAAGACAGCTTTGATTTTGCCGACTTTTGTTGAGAAAAGTTGGGGCGTAGCGAACACAATCAGGGTTTAGCGAATGGAGGCAAGCTGCTGCCCCCCCCCCCCCCCATTTGCTACGCCCCTGATTGTGTACAAATTGTAGCAATGCAGCCTAACTATTTGCCCCGTCCAATTAAAGTAATTAAACGTTAAAAACGGTCCCTAGGTTACAAACTACATTGGCTTTGAAGTTATGCGATTTGTTCCCAGTGGCGCACCCATAGGGGACATTCCCTCCTCCCAACCTCACCGAGATCCGAAGTTATGGCGTAAAGTCTGGCAAACGTCAACTTAACCATTTAAACTGTTTAAAGGCACTAAAGCTGCTACAAATAAATTGTTTTACAGGGAGTGCCCTTACGCCTAAAATAGGGCCTTTTTCCCAGCCCTGTTAGCTGAATTTCTCGAACGGCACTTTGAATTGTTTCCTTTAACTCACCCCGTCCTCCTTCCCCCACAAAATCATGGGTGTGCCATTGTTTGCTCCCAGTGGGGTTACTTTATGTATGTCTTATAAAGTTGTGAATTAACACGGTGACAATACAGCCTATAGCAAAGCTATTTCCGTAAATACATTATGCGTAAAGTTAGCTTTTTAATTCGACGTGTCACATGTCGAATTAATGTGGTTGTGGCCAAAAATTGGGAGTAGCCCGTTTACGTCCAGACACATTTGTTCAATTCTGATCCGACGAAATTCAAGTATGCTGGTGGGTGAGTTGCAGTGCGCCAGCACACAAGGTATTATGCTGTAATTAATTTAGTTACGCCGGTTTTAGTTCGCTAACCTCTAAAAAGGTCTCTGAGCGAAAAACCGTCGTCAAATAGTACACGATCAGTGGCTGACGTCAGCGCTTCCTCAGCGTAAAGGTGTGCGCGCAAGGCCCATCAAACGAAAAATTGCGGCGTGTAACTGAGCATTTCGTCAAGTCAGCTCTTCAACATTGCGGTCGGTTAGAGGCTATCGTGTACGTCGAGATGGCTCGTCTCGTACGGCGCAGAACAACACAAAGTGAGTCATCACTTACCTTTGCGGTGATCTGGATGGTACACCGAATTTCTATGATTGAATCTGGATGGTACAATGAATGCGATGCTCGTAAGACCTTTGCTGTTAATTACTGCGCTATCCTCGCTGCTTTTCGGGTGCGATATATTACAGTATTTTATTACGCGTATTTGTGGTGTTGTTTCCTATTGAACGAGTGAGCAAAGCTAATGATGTCCTGTTTTCACAGTGGCGGACTGGCCAGAGGGAGGGAAGGGCGGGATATTCCTAATGGCCTCTGACTTTCAGATTTTTTAAAAATCCGTAACAGGAAGACTCACGTACGTTTTATTGGTTCGACATTAGTTTTAACCACAGATTTAAAATTACAAATAATAATAATAAAGATAATTATAAAACGCTAGTAAAACAACTACTTTGTATTGAGTAGCCTAACAACAATTGTCCACATGAAATTGCAGTGTTATATTCAATGTGGACTTTGTCACAATTTTCGTGTGAATATTTTAACTTTTGTTAATACACCTAAAAAGTGTAAATAAATTTAAAATAGTCAACCTGACGTACCCTCAGCGCAAAATGATTTCTCCTACTCCACCCCCACCAAATAAACCTGCTAAATGTATGAAATATGGTGTTCGAAGATTTAAAAAATGTAAAAGTCTGATGAACAAGAACAACGGGTACGGGAAACTCTAAAACAACGAAGCTTTCAGTTTGTTTTTTTGTAAGAATACCAATATCAGCGTCCGATGACAACTTATCTGGTCAGTGTGCATCGTCGCACACAAGATTCTGGCTCATTTGCCGTATCATAGTAGCAAAAGTTACGAGACAATTTTTTTTAATATAATGTGCAATATAGTAGATATTCTTCAGTACACCATGGATTCAGATTTTTTAATAGTGTCCTGTAGGTATGTCTGCCGTTCCAACGTCATACGTCAATTACAGATTTTTATTTATTCTACCATACGACACGTCGAATTACTAATGCAGTGTTAGTGCATCTTGTTTGGCCATGTTAATGAATTATCAATGGACTTGCTCCTTGCCATACCTATAGACATTTTTCTTTCTTACAAAAAATTACTTAATTGAAACTAACCTCTTTACCTAGCACCTATTAAATTTTTCTTTCTTAAAAAAATATGCTTCTATTTTGATAATGTCCATTTGTTTCAAAATAAATACTTATACGAAGGGTCCTAAAAAATTGGAAAATTAAATTTCTTCTTTTTTGACCCACGATTTCCAATACAAAGCACTTTCCAGTTGTAGCCTATACTTGTAACATATAGAGTTGGAAGACTGAACAATGGCGTATGTTTTTAATTTTAGCAACTATATGTAAAGTAAGCTTTAAAGGGTGATTGTCTTTTTAATGTCGGTCTAAATTTTACAGTTTACTTGCTAAATTGTTATAAAGCAAGCTAAAATAACAAGATTTAAGAGCCACGGCACATTTTTTGCGGAATGCGGCCTGTGCTCGGTAAGGAACTTCCAAGGCCTTTGGTTTCCACGTGATTTTCCCTCCCCACATGCATTTGAAACTAAACAGACCGGCTAAATTTACAATATCAACACACAGATACTGAACCAGAGTGAAACCATTTTTGTAAAGGAGAAATCAATTTGTGAACTTGCTCATTTCAATATTCGCCTATTTTGAGACCACTTATGAGAGACATGGAAATCTAGCACTATCTTTCTTTATCTAGACACACGCTAGCTAATTCTAGTCCGCTCAACCCCATGTTAATTTCCATAGGGTGATTATTCATCGATACCGAGATAACGGGAAGGCTTCCAGTTATGAAATTGGACGAATGGCTGCAGTACGATACGAACTGAGTACCTTTTATGGTTTGGAGCTTAGGGGTGTAACGAGGATGGCGTCGGATGGCGCGTAAGTACGAAAATATTGTTATAACCATTGTTAGTATTGTCGGCATCGTCTCTCATTGGACAGCCAAAGTTCGGACAATGACAACGTGTATACTGACGTGCGTGCCTAGACACATACTAGTGTAGCACGATAAATCTAAACAACGTTGCCACAGAAATTGTATTCACTTCCAATTCACGACAAATAAACCAACTCTAAAAACAAAGCAAAATGAACAAAGCCAAAAACTGGTGAAGAGGCCACCAAGTTGAAAGTGGTTCCACCCTTCAAAGGAGTGATATCAACACCAAAACTAACGAAATAAAACAAATTACGATGTTTTTAAAAATTAAAATCAAACCAAAAACCTATAAAAAGGTAACCAAGTTGAGAATGGTTCG
This sequence comes from Lithobius niger, assembly GCA_023313725.1. Classification (NCBI taxonomy): domain Eukaryota; kingdom Metazoa; phylum Arthropoda; class Chilopoda; order Lithobiomorpha; family Lithobiidae; genus Lithobius; species Lithobius niger. The sequence continues at coordinate 107,232 of JAHWFP010244991.1, read as the reverse complement.
GCCTATAGACAAAAGGTAGTAGCAAATTGTTGAAAGCCAATTTCTTGTTGACGTGCAACTTTATTACACATCTGCACGGTAGTGGAGTTGAGTCTAGGGATGTGCCGATTATCGGATTCATATCGGTATTGCCAGTTATCGGGGACAATTCCGATATATCGGTACCGCAGATGTCCACCTCCGATGTGCCGATATACCTAATTGGATCAAATATACACTGCACTTTTTTCGATGTATACGGAAACAACCATAACTTCGCTAAATATTGACCGATTTTGACGTTCCAATACACCATTTTAACCCTTTTTTCGCCAGCTTTCTAATGGTGCAAACCACAAGTCATTAGCTCCACCCGTTCTGAAGTTATGTATTAAAAACCATTTAACTTACAATTTTAAACAAACGTCGCATGCAAAATAAGAAAAACTGCTGCTTACTCGTATTTTATGGCTAATATATCATAAAGTGCTCGTCTGTTCATTAATTAATATCAACATTTTCACATATTTAGATTTTTTCATCTTCACAATTGTGCAGAAAATGCTGCATGCACTTTTTTTGTGGGGTAAGGTCTGGGGAAAATAGCTACAGGGAAAAAGAGCTTTGTATTACAAATTTTTTTAATTTTCTTTAATATTTTTATGAGGCTATGTTAAATAGAAGTTTTTTTCTTGTAGTACATCGGCAGCATAAACTGTACTGCACTTTCATTTTTTGCAAAATAATGATTATTTAGTGTTATATCGGCAGTCGATATCGGCAGTTATCGGCATTCCATTTTGACAGTAATCGATATCGGTACATCGGCAAAAAAAGCTACGTCGGCACATCCCTAGTTGAGTCTAATACACAATTTTAAAAAAAGGACTGATATCATATCAAAAACCAAAACTGGTAAAAGGGGCCGCCAAGTTCCGAATGGTTCGGCCCTTCAAAGGAGTGATATCAACACACGAAAACATTTGCCAACTTAATCGCACCGAATAATACTTTGGACGTTAAATGAAAACTTAAACATTGCTACCGAAAATAGCAATGTTCTAGTTTTCATTTAACCTTCGAACTATTAAACGGTGCGATTAACTTGGCGAATGTTTTGGTGTGTTGATATCACTCCTTTGAAGGGCCGAACCATTCGGAACTTGGCGGCCCCTTTTACCAGTTTTGGTTTTTGATATGATTTATCTCATTTGGAGCAAGTGCTGTCGATAGAGAGCTAAGTGCTACTATTAAAGTAACGTAAAAAATGTTGGAAGAGAGATGTTGCCCTTTGGATTTACGTGTCAGCAGTACATCCCCAGTGGAAATTGAAAATTCAAAGAGTGATGGTGTAGTCACTTGTCTACAACATATGAACACAGTGCCACGACCGCGATGAGAGGACATGTCACTGTAGTCAAACTGCTCGAGTTCTCTGTTCTTTATATTGCCGGTTCAACTCCTGCTTGAGCATGTTGACATTAAGGTCCAAACAACAACAGATACGACTACATCTTTGTAAAAACCAACACTAGTCGTGCCATCCGAGGACCGCAGTGAACCCCAGTGTGTGGCGTCTAGACGGATGCACGCTGGGCTTCACTGCAGTCCCCGGATGATACGACGGGTGTTTATTTATACCATCTCACGGCAATATTTAATTTCTTTTAATCGCATCTTTATTTACTAACTTTTCTGCTGAATGGACTTCTTGTTTTATCTTCAACAACTTATTAGAAGCAATATTTTATTAGTTGAAGTGCATCAATTTAGCATGTGCCAGTGTTACCATAAAACAAGCTGCTGTAGGAGCAGTTGACACTTTACAGACCAGATATATTTACAACATCCTCCCTATATCATGTACTAACACAGACTAAAATATCTCGTGGTACAAAACTTTCTCCACCAAATTTTGTTTTAAGTCCTTATACAGAGAGTGGCCCAAGGACTACTGGCAACTCCATAAACAACGGACTCCAAGATCCTAAAGCGAAGGAAGAAGCAAAGGAGTAACCTCCTGGGTTGGTGTTGTGATTCCAGGACCCCGTGGGGCCCAATCCCGTGAGACGTAATCTTGTATTCGTAGAAGGTTGGGTTACAACATTCGCTGTTGTGTAATGACACAACGCACATTATCATGTGATTGAACCACATGCATAAATATTAATTTTTCCAATAATGTGTGCCCAATCAACATCGTTTAACAAGAATCGGAGTGTTTCGTAGTTTAGTTTATGATGTGGCTTTTGTTTGGATGAAACATTGGGGTTGGTCTTTGTATTAATGTTAAACGTGACCATATTATGGTCACTTGTGCCGAAATGATTTGAGACACATGTATCAAATAAAAGTCTGTCCGAGTCAGCTAAAACAAGGTCAAGAATATTGTTCTATCTAGTTGGCTCGCTTACGTGTTGGGTAAGACCCAACTCAGAAATACAGTCAAAAAAGATTTGCTGGCGTCCATCAGTACCATAATTTTGAAGCCAATTTTAGGGATAGTCCGATATTGATATCGGTATCGGTATAATCTGTATTTATCGTTTTTTTTGCCATATCGGTTTCGGACGTCTGTAAGGCTACCGATACAGATATTCATTACGTCAAGAAACAAAACCGTCTTCCCTGCAGAACTCGACAGCTAGCGTGGCAAAAGCAACTACCAAGTAAGAAAAGCAAAGCTATTTGTTCAATTGTAATGAAAACCATTTCATTTCATTTTTTCTGACGCTCCTAAGTGTTACAACGACCTACTTAAAATCTGAGAAAATGAACGTACTAAGGCCAAAAGTAGGAATAAGAGAAAAAATACTGTTATTGCTGCACAGAACGTTTTGGATAATCTTAGGTGACTGGAACCCATACAAAATCAGAAACTGAAATTGCAATTGTACGGAAATTAAATTTTTAGTGGTGTATTTTTTATTATTATCGGTATCGGATAAGATCAGATCGGATCCGTTTACCCTTCATCGGTATCGGATTGTATCGGATTGTATCGGTAAAGAGTCATATCGGCCGATCCCTAGCCAATTTACTGATGACATATTAAAATCCCCTGTGATGATGTTGGAATACGAATCTTTGACGGAGGACCTGATAAAACTACACATCTTAGGAATACTGTCCTCATCAAAGCCATTTGGAATGTAGCCAAGTATAATTCTAAGTTTGTTGGAACAAAAGTCGAGAGACAATGCTTCTGAGTCCTCAGACATCCAACTAATCGCAAATGGTAAGTCTGACTTAACCACAGCCAGCACACCCCTCGCGGGTGTGTCACGATCTCTTCTGGCGAGTTGGTAAAGCAATCCACCAACAATCATGGCATCAGAAACCGATGCCGAGAGGCATGTCTCAGTAATTAAAACTACATCAAAAACATAAGTGGATAGTAGATGGTGTAACTGACAATTTACAATTTAAACTTCTGGCATTAAAAACAGTACGCCTCAAACTAAAATGGGGTAGGATTTTAACATGCTCCATAGAATAATTCACCCTTAATGTGCCTAGTTTCCCAGTTGGGTGATGTAAACGCAGGCCACCGAAAAAACTTCGTTAATTTTTTTTTCTTGAGCGCACCAAAACGCAGAAAGACCTCGGTCTTAAAACCTCAGCCATTTTCTTAATAATGGACAGAAACTGCCAAACTCTTCAACCCTTAATAGCCTGAAACAATAATCTTTGGGGAAAACCGAATTTGAAAATTCCTTCTAGAAGATTCAGAATCCACATTTGAAAACTCACGAAACCAACCGCAGCGCTCATCATTTCCGGCCGCCATTATTGAAACCCGATGTATATTTGTAATTTACTTTCGTTATTTCTTTTGGGCAAAAGGCCCACATACACTAGCTTATTTGTGCATTAGGAGGGGCTTCCTTCATTGGTACTTAACCTCACATACATGTGGATACAGACAATTTTAATTGTAATATTTTTTATTGTGTTTGTCTGCAGCAAACCCTATGAAAAATTTCCACTACGATCCAAAACTGTCATTTACCTCAAAGGTTAAAACTTCACATTTAACTAATGCGTTATAGCATTCATCTATGCTAGATTATTTTATCTTTTTATATATCTTTTACCCCCAGAAATGCTACCATTAGTCCGAAACAATTCGACATCGGCATTCTCACGGACACAAATTTTTGTATATATAATTTTGCTTTAAATCTCCGAAAAACTCCGACAGTGACCATCCGAATGCAAAAACTAGCTTTTCCTTCAATTAAATCCGAATTATCCCGTAAAGATCTGTTCCTAAAGTCAAACTGTGCATTAAAAACTCCGTTTCCTCCTCCCCCCCCCCAACTTAGTTTTGGTGTGTAACACTGCAGTTTACCGTTAAAGCTTGTTAAATTTAATAGTAATGATTTATTCATTACCCAAGCCAAAGTACTAAGCTTTAACAAGAGCCATTTCACAAAGTTCTCATGTAAATATTCAATCCATAGTCCGTATTGTAATGTAAAGGCCCTTCCCAAAGTTCATGAGTTAAAAAGAACATTTCGCCGGCCCCCAGTCAGGCCGGCTAAAAATGGTTTCTTTGTGCCTAAAACATACTTAACCTGATAATTTAGTATTACATTCCTCGAATGTGATGTTCCCCTGGAGGTTTCTTACGGTGCGCAGGCGCCTGCTTGCATGTCCCTACTGCGCATGTATGTGGTAGCACTCCCTTATAAAAGCGAGAGCGCGGATGCTTTCGGCATTCATTTTTCTCTCAATAAGTCAGGCGGTGACTCGAGAGGGGAGGCAGGGCGGGAGTAGGATAAGTATGTTTTAGGCACAAAGAAACCATTTTTAGCCGGCCTGGCTGGGGGCCGGCAAAATGTTCTTTCTTTGTTGCCAAAACATCTTAACCCGATAATTTAGCATTATCAGTAGACCTCGTTAAAGTTTGGTGGCGGGCACCGTCCTGACGAGCGCCCCGGGATGCAAGCAGGCGTTCCCCCCAAAAATTTTTGTCTGGAAGAGAAAAATTTACACTTTATTCAGAACAGGTGAAAACAGGAACTTGGACCTCTTTCGTAGGATTTGGTGGTCCTGTAAAGGGCGGTTGTTTGGGTCTTGATTATTTCTGGATCGCTTGCTTCCATCTGGGTGGCTTGCTTCCTTCAAGAATGGCTTGATTCTGTGTTCTGAATGCTTAATGGGGGGGGGGGGGGGTTGACTACAGTTCTGGCTGCGACGATTGGTCCCAGCCGGTGTAGACCTGATTATTCTCTTGACATGTCCCTGAGGTAGTGGGAGGTGAAGGTCGATAGATGGCGCCAGGACGCTGCTGCTTGGATTTCTTCTATCGGAATGGCGTTGTTGCTGGGCCCATGATGTGGAGACAGCTCTCACTTCATGAGCCGTCACTCTCATTTGGAGTTTTCTCATAGGCTGCTTCGATTGTTTTCTTAATGCATCTTGATACCATGGATGCTGATGTTTCGCCCATTTGGGGATCAATTGGGAGAAAAAGTTGGTTTCTTCCTCGGCTGATGTCTTCATGACGAGTCCGGGCTAGGTAGAAGCGCAAGGCTCTGACTGTGGACAAAGAAGGCGTTCTAGTTCGTTACCAACTAGGGTGGATAAAGCCGGGAAAGTGATTGATTTCGGTGGTTCCGACGGTTTTTGTGTTTTTGTTCTGAATGTTGATCTTGGGTAGAGAGTAACAGAGGAAAAGTTGGGGCCGAAGATGCAGTATGCTGGGTCTGCTGAGAGGGCTTGAATCTCCGAACACCGTAGGTTGGCTGTAAGAGTGACGAGGAAGACCGTCTTGCGGGTCATGAGGTGAAGAGAGGTGTCCTGGAGGGGTTCATATGGTTCACCTATTAGGACTGGAGGACGAGTGAAAGGTCCCAGTCTGTTATCGACCTTCTGGTAGTGGGTCTTTCATTTTCGTATGAACGTAGAAGCGCTGAAATTCGGTAGTCTTCAAGTAGGTTCGTGTTGTTGGCAGCTTTGAAGACGGTGTTTAGGGCAGATCGATAGACCAAGATTGTAGAGCCTTTGAGTTTGTCGATGTTGAACAAGTCTCTGAAGAAGGTTAGAAGGGTGGAAGAGGTGGGTTGATAGGATTAGCTTGTTTTGTGATACACCAACGAATCCATTTGGACCAGTGGCTGTCGTACATCCGGTTGGTGGAATCCCTGGTTGCCTTTGAGGCGATGCGTTCGGCCTCTTCTTGATGAATTCCAGCCTTTTTGAGGAGTTTGATGGTAGTAGCACCTGTGTAGGTCGAGGTTTGGTACATTCGGGTGTAGCTTTGTTCCTTTCTGTTGGGACAGAAGATCTGGTTGAGGAGGTAGACTTCTGCGAGTGTCGACAAGTAGTTCCAGAAGAAGCGGGAACCACGGTGCTGATGGCCAGAAAGGGGCTATGAGTAGGAACAAGCTGTGGCTTTCTTGGATCTTTAGAAGAACTTGTGGAAGTAGCTTGAAGGGGGGGAAGAGGTAGGCGAACAGGTTTTGACATGGGAACGTCAAGGCGTTTACTGCTATCGCGGTTTCGTCCGGAATCGGGCTTATGTAGAGGGGAAGTCTGGCATTGTGCCTCGTGGCGAACAGGTCTATCATTGGAGTGCCCCAAATGGTAAAGAGAGATTCGCAAATGGATTTCTTGAGGCACCATTCGCCTGTTGGTGGTTTCTGGCGTGACAGAGATTCGGCAATCACATTCCTGTTGCCTGGGATGTGGAGAGGAAGGAGTGTGATATTGTGCGGTATGCAGAGGTTGAAAATTTCTGACGTTAAGCTGTGGAGAGATCTGGATTTCGTTCCTCCTTCTTTCCTTATGTAGGCTAAGGCACCCGTGTTGTCGGACTGGACTTGTATGGTCTTGTTTCTGATTTTCGGGAGGAAATGAAGCAGAGCGAGTAAGATTGCTCAAAGCTCGAGGGAGTTGATGTGTTCCGTGCAGGTTGGAGGCCAAAGGCCTGAGGCTTCTTGAGTGCCAAGGTGGGCACCCCAGCTGGTTCTCGAGGCGTCCGTAAAGATGAGCAGGTCGGGATGTGGCTCGTGAAGAGGTTGCGTCTTTGTGAGGTTGGTGATGTCTGACCACCAAAGGAGGGAGTCCAGAGGAAAGTCGGGATTGAAGGGGATTTGTTTGTCCGGATGGTCCTGATTGATTGCAGGGTTGTCTATGCGGTGGTGATGAAACGGCCTTACCATCCATCGGCCGTAGGGGATGAGGTTCGCCATTGCGTCTATCTTTCCGATGAGGGAGTTTAGTTCCCGAGGAGAAAAACAAGAATTTTAACTAGTTAAAATTGGTTTTTACTATCATAAAAATTACTTACCTTCAGTTCTTATGCTAAATTCGCTAAATTTGGCTTTTCCCATGCTCAAACTCAAAATTCGTAGATTTTTGACTTCTCCGTCTGTTGCGTGTTTTCACCGCCAGGCGCGCTGCGCAGTATACCTGCTGCAGCCGCCTGCCTCCCGTGGGGAAAACCCCATTCGCTTTTGAACCTTTCTTGTTCCTCAGCGGGGAGGCGGGCGGGTTGAACTGAAGGTAAGTAATTTTTATGATAGTAAAAACCAATTTTAACTAGTTAAAATTCTTGTTTCTTACTATCTGCAAAATTACTTACCTTCAGTTCTTATGCTGACTTTGTCTGTATGGTGGTGGGAGGTACAAGTACACACAACATCCAAATACCCTTGACAATGTAATCAATGCACACACTCACCTCCTATATTGTCCCTTGTCTGCTTGGTATCGCCCTCGACCTTCTTTGATCCAGGACGCCTCTTCCCGTTTCCGTAAACGTCTTCCTGTGATTCGCACTGGCCTGACGTTCACTTCTCCACCCAATGTCTCCCTGTTGATCATCTGCTGACTCCTTTCGAGCCAGAGACGACATTGTGGACTACCCCTGCCTGTCCCGCTTCTCCACTTACATCTCTGAGATAGTGCTTGATAAATGTATTCTTTGTTTTCCATTTGCAAGCACTTACCACCTCATCCAAAGGCGTGCCTTTGCCGTACGCCCATGATGCTGACAATGCCCGTAGTTCGTGAGCTCTTATATCCTTGGGGACATCCATGTGATCCGGACTTGTCTCATACGCCCTTTTGATAACTTGGCATATCCAGTTACCAAGTTTGAAAGGTGTCACTTTCCTGTTGATCACCTCCCCCGTTGCCTTGTCAATGTCCATGAAAAGTGGTGTTCTGCCTATGCACTGGTCGTTCCTCTTCTCCTCCGTGGCCGTCCTTTTCAGATAATATTTCAATGCTCGAATTGGGCACTGAAGTTTCTCCTCGCTTCCTCTTGGTCTACCATGTCCTATGGCTTGTATTACGACGGGTGTCGGTGTCTTGTCAGGTCTCGAGTTTTTCGCCCTAAAGTCCGCTGGAAAAACCAGCGACACCGATGACCAGTCTCTCGTGAACCGGATGTGGCCGTCACCCCTGGAGAAGGCCGCCACCTCACTTTGTCTTGCTGCCGACGACAGGGCCACCAGGTAGACCGTTTTCTGTGTTAACATGCTCATAGAAGCCGCTGCCAACGGCTCGTACGGTGGTTGGGACAGGCTACACAATACTAACGGTAGGCTCCATTTAGCAAAGAGGTTGCGTGTTCTTGGTCTCTCATTGTCAAATGCAGATATGAGCTTAGTCAGTATGGGGTTTGAAACCACTTCAGATCTGCCCATGCACGTGAGTACAGAATTTATCGCCGATCTGTAGCCCTTGATTGACGTGGGGGAAAGCTTTTTCGTGAACAATTCCTCTAAAAATTGTGACAGGTTGATAACCGACGGGTTACAGGGGTCGCAATCGTGGTTTCTCGCCCAGTTGAACCACCTCCTCCATTGACCTTCATACATCTTTGATGTCGACTTTCTAACTGATTGCAGCAGTCTGTCGGCCACTTCGGTGGAGAATCCATCTCCTGTGAGGTTTGTTTTCAGAGTCTCCATCCGTGAAGGTGTAGCACGTCTGGGGCCGGGTGGAACGTCGTACCCCTGTGTTGTGTAAGAAATTTTTCTGTCAACGGAAGCGAAACTGGTTCTTCTTTGGTCAGTTCCATCAGATCCGGGAACCATGCTGCAGCCGGCCAGAACGGTGCTACAAGAATGAACAACCCTGATACTTCCCTGATCTTGTTCAAGACTTGTTGGAGCAGGCAGAATGGGGGGAATGCATAAGCGTACATCCCTTCCCACGAAATCGACATGGCGTCTGTCGCCCAAGCTTGGGGGTCTGGGAACGGTGATACGTAATTCTTTACTTGCTTGTTTGCCTTCGTTGCGAACAGGTCCACGTATGGTTGTCCCCACTTCTCGAACAGAGACCGGCAGATCGCAGGGTCCAGCTGCCACTCTGTCGTCGGTATCACGCTCCCCCTTGAAAGTTCGTCGGCCCATACGTTTTGGCGACCCGGTATGTGTCTTGGGATCAGGTTTATACCTTCTTGTTGGCACACCTCCATGAGCCTGGATGTTTCTTCCATTAGAGTCCTGGAATGTGTCCCGCCGCCTCTCTTGATGTAGGCTACCGTAGTCGTATTGTCCGACATTATCCCGACGTGTCTGCCTTGTAACTCGTTCTTCCACTCCTCCACTGCCAGTCTCACTGCTCTTAGTTCCAGGAGATTGATGTGCATTTCTTTCTCTTCCGTCTTCCATTTTCCCGACAATGTCAAGTCTCCCAAGTGTGCTCCCCATCCACTGGCTGACGCATCTGTGAATAGTAGCACCTCGGCCTTTTTCTCCTTCAAGTGGACTCCCGCCTGCAAATTTTCTTTTTCTCTCCACCAGCTCAGATCCGGAATGTTTTCTAGGCTGATGACATCCAACCATGAAATTCTGGGATTCCACTCTTCTTTCCGGAACCAGTGGATCGGTTTTACCCGCCACTGGCCTCGGGGTACCAGTGTAGCCATTGAATCCAACATCCCTATGACCGAAGCCAGGTCTCTCGCTGACATGTTCTTCTGTCTCCGCACCTGCTTCAAGGTCTTCACTGCCCTGTCTATTCTTTCTGTAGAAGGCCGAATCAAACCTGTGCCTAAGTCGAATTCCACTCCTAGGAACGTGAATTTCCTCTGAGGGACTAGCCTTGATTTTTTGACATTGATTCCCAATCCCAGAGTTTGGAACAACCTCAAGCTTCTCGACAGTTGTGACTGCAGGACGTCCGGTGACAGGTTGCGTATCAACCAGTCGTCTAAGTAGGCATGAGATTTTATTCCTTCTACGTGAAGCAGACCTAATATTGGCTTCATGATTCTCGTAAAGACTTGCGGAGCAGTTGACAGGCCGAATGGCAGGCTCGAAAACTGATAAGAAACGCCCCTGTGATGTAATCTGAATAGGTGTCTTATGTCCTTGTGCAGTGGTACGTGAAGATAGGCGTCCTCTAAATCTATAGAGACCGTGTATTCTCCTTCCCTCAAGGCCTCTCTTATCTTCCCAATCGTCTCCATCTTGAAATGTACTTTCATTAGGTGGCCATTGAGTTTCCGCAGATTGAAGATAAGGCGAGTTCCCCCCCCTTTCTTCGGGATTACCCGAGCTGGGCTCCAGAACCCTCTCGTGCCTACCGGTGCCAGTTCCAATGCTCCTTTCTCTAAAAGCTTGTTTATTTCTTCCTGTAGGCCCGGCACCTCTTTCCCTTTCTCCTGTGGTGGTCCGTAACACAGGGCTGGCATCGACGAAAAGGGGGGATAGTAGCCTTCTTTCAAAGTCCGTAGAATGAAAGTGTCGGAAGTCACTCGTGTCCACTCCTGTAAGTGCCTCGATAGTCTTCCCCCCACCTGCCGGTGAATGGGGGAAAACTCCTCCTTCATGTCAATATCTACCTCCAGGTTTGCGACCTCTTCCTCTTCCCCTTCCTTGACCCCTGCCTCTGAAATTACTTCCGCCCCTCCCTCCGGTTTGGGATGGGGCACTCTCTCGAAACGGCTGTGGATCGGGTTTCCTGTCCACTCTGTAGTTTCCCCTGCCTCTTCCTTCCTGTGAATTCAACCCCAAACTCTGATTAGGGTACGTGGAGTAAGTCCTCATCATGGGTCTCGCTCTTCCTCTGAATCCTCGCATTGGTGTTCCTGCGGGCTTGGTTTTCTCTTTCAGTTCAGGTGCAAGGGTGAGTAATTTGCCGTCGAATAACTCCTTTGCGCCATGGATTGGAAGTAGTCTCAACTTTCCTGCCACGTCCGTGGGAATCGTTGTCGCCGATTCTAACAAAGCGTCCCGTTTCCGAAACACTGTGTTAAGGAGCAGTCTTGAGGACCAGTTTAAACTGTCCTGCTGAAAGGACGATGCCCTCTTCATGATGTGGAGGCATTCTCTAATAGTTTTGTTCTCTTTGAGTTCTGGTTGTTCCGCCACCAGTGACTTGATTGCGGCCACCGACGCCGAATAAGCCAACTCGGCATGAGAGTTAGCTCTTATACTGCACCGCAGTAGGGCTTCGTCGTTGTCGTAGAGTTGCATCGGGGTCTTTATAAAACTTGGTGTCTTGAGAGTCGAATCCAATTCCAGGTCCAATTTTTCTGTGATATATTCAGCTTCTGCGAAAGTCTTGTATCGCTTCTTTGGTGGCGCTCCTTTTCCCGCCGCCGTAAAAAACATTTTGGCTTCTTTCGGGTCATGGGGTGGAAGGGGTTTCGACACCGAAATTGGCTGACAGTCTTTCCTTGTTAACGATTCATTATTTAACAGCTGCCTGAAAGCTACTGCCGACTGAGGAAGGTGCACCGGCGTTACCTTCGAACTGCCCACATTGGCCAAGGTTTCCATGGGCGGGTCCTCCGGGTCGATTTCCATGGGAACGGCCCGTTTACAGAAGGGAGTTTCATTTAAGTATTTAAGGGTGAAACCCGCAAATTCTTTCCAGCTGATCAGACCCGGTCCTTCCTCGAAAGGGTCCTCGTTGTCGGTAGATTCTTGCACCAATGGCCTACAAGCTACTTCCTCTCTCCACTGTCTTTCCGTCTGTAGCTGTTCGTCCGAAAACGATCTCCTTTCGTTGAAAATCGCATCCTCATTGAACTGTACCTTCCTGATCTTGGTCGGATTGTCGTCAATAAGATCACTTCTCCTCTTCCTGTTAAGAATGGGCCGGATATCTTCATAATTTTCTTCCTCATTTTCTTCATAGAATCCTTCATTCTCATGTCCGCACAAATTATCGTCAGCATAGTATTCACTCTCATTGTCATACGTCTCCTGACGTCTCCATGACTCATTTCCGTCCATGCGTTCCAAAAACGGCGTCACCGCTCTCGGTGGCGATGTATGCGTACCTTGGTTGCGATGTGCGGTCCTTGTTGGCGAAGTGTAGCCTTGCCGACCCGGTTCGCGAACTGGCGAAGCGTTGGTGTCTTCCCGTCGTGCATCAATGATCGCTAGCGAACCGCCCGTCTTCCTGATCGTCTTGCGGACCAATGGTTCGCTACCGCCACGTGGTCGTGCTGATAATAAACTGGCTCCTGTTCCCACTTCGTGGCGAACCGTCGGCGAACCGCTCCTCCGAACGTCCGCTACGACTTCCTCCCGCGATCGGAACGCTTGTTCGCCAGTTCGCAGCGAAGCGTCCGCATCGCTAGCCCTCCCACTTACCCCTTTCTTGGGTGTGGGTAGGGCGGTTTTGCCACCTTTATCATCTTTTCCCTGTCCGCCTACCCTTTTCTCGGGAGCGGACTGGAGTGGCCTTACACTAGAATGTTTTCCCGTACCTTTTCCTTTAATAGTCACCTCACTGCTAGACGATTTCTTGCTTGATTTTGGCGCCTTTTCCCCGATCGCTGGCGAACCCTTTGTTGCACTGTTCGGCGAACCCTTTGTCTTCTGCTTTCCGTTGTTGCCCTCCGTCGCTACTTGTACGGACAGGTCGTTGTTAAGTGTTACTGTCTTATCACTACTATCCTGTGTAGCCTGAGCTTGTTGTGAAGCACTGTTTGCGATTAACACGTTTACACTGGCAGTAAGTCCCGTTATTTGTGTTTGCAATGCCTGTTGCATTTCGTTCATCCTAGCGTCAACATGGGTCATTACGTTAGCACTGACGTTTCGTTCTACTTTATCCGATCTCGACTCCACCACAGAAATCGCCGTTTCACGAGCCGCCGTTACCAAGTGTCCCAAGGATCGTTCTGGGTAAACCGACTTTTCGTTGTCCTCAAATCCATCGAAATCAACCGTCGTGTCCGAACTCGCACTCGCAAGGTCTTTCATGAAGATGGGTGCATCTGGGTCCCGGCTCATACCTGCCAATCGGTCATCTAGACTTGCCTTACTCTTTTTCCGTTTCAATTGATCTTTCTTCTGATCGGAATGTCTCCAAGTATAGAGCACTTTCTTTACTGTTTCGGGTTTGTGTAATTCGCACAAGTCGCACAGATTGTCAACAAAATTGCACCGCCGGCATCTCCGACATAATGGGTGTAGGTCCTTCGGTGTCTTTTGGCATGTGCAAGATGGGTAATTTCCTCCTTTCAACAATTCGTTAATATTATCCAATTCTTCGTCGCCCGTTTCCACCAATTCATTGTCGTCTCCACGATCATTTTCCGCCATCATGAATGGGATAACAGCCGCACTATCGACCTTCACTGTCGCGTGCTCAAAAGCGAATGGGGTTTTCCCCACGGGAGGCAGGCGGCTGCAGCAGGTATACTGCGCAGCGCGCCTGGCGGTGAAAACACGCAACAGACGGAGAAGTCAAAAATCTACGAATTTTGAGTTTGAGCATGGGAAAAGCCAAATTTAGCGAATTTAGCATAAGAACTGAAGGTAAGTAATTTTGCAGATAGTAAGAAACTTGTCTTCGCCCGAAAGAGACGGACGTGGAGAAGAAGATCTTCTATCCGTTCCGGGAAGGGGGCAATACTTGCTGTGCGGAGGTCGAAGGAGGCTCCGAGAAATGTGAAGATTTGTGCTGGTGTTAGGCGAAATTTTGAGTAGTTCACTCCGAAGCCCAGTCGGTTTAACAAGGAAATGGTTTTGTCCTTGTTTCGTTCCAGTATGAGAGGGTCCGGATTGTTGAGGGGCCAGTCGTCCAGATAGGCGTTGGCCTGAATTTCGTTTTGGTGTAGGTTTGCCAAAATTGGTTTGAGAACCGTTGTGAAAATTCTGGGGGCTGCATTCAGGGCGAAGGGAAGACAGCGGAATTCGTAGACCTTTTGGTTGTAGATTAACCGAAAGAGGTGCGTGATAGCCGGATGGAGTGGGACATGGAGGTAAGCGTCTTCCAGGTCGATTGAGACTGTCCAGTCGTTTTGTTTGAATGAAAGACGGATTGATTCGAGAGTTTCCATTTTGAAATGGTTGTTGAGGATGTATCTGTTGAGAGGTTTCATGTTGAAAATGAGACGGGAGCCTCCTGACTTCTTTGGTCGGGTGAAGACGGATCTGTAGAAACCCGGGCCTGGCTTGCGGCATTCCTGTATTGCGTCTTTCCGTAGGAGTTCTGAAATTTCGAACGAAAGTAGTGGAGTTACTGGCAGAGAGAATTACCATGGCGGTGTCGGCAGGAGCGGGGGTTTCGAAAGAAATTCCGAACGAAAGCCGTGTTTGATGATGAAAAGGACTTCTGTGTTTGATGTTAATTGTAGCCAAGCCGGGAAGAATCGGCGTAGTCTTGCACCGACTGGAAGGCAGGATGGGTGAAAGGCGTCATTGTTGATTTTTACGAAAGCAGCTTCTGCCCCCTGGTGACGAGTGGCGGCTTTGTTGGTCTGGAGTGGCGGCTCGATTCTGGTTGTGCTGGCCGGAGCGGGAGCGAGGCTGGTCCGTCCGAAAGGGCTGCAGATTTCTCGGATGAAAGTCGTTTTGACGGGGAGACTGAGAGGGAGCCGAAGTCTTGTTCCAATTGTCCAGAGGAGGACGGGGAATGGGCTGTTTATTCTTCATGCCCGGACGAAAGGTGGAAGAGATTTGTTTTAGCGGTTTGGGTTTCCTAGAGATGTCTAGGTGAGGAGCAAGAGTTGGGATGAGACCACGGAAGAGCGTGTCCGACTCATGGATGGGCTGGTTTCAGAGCCGGTGCATCGTGGAGACATTCAAGTTGATAGCGGACGAAAGAGCAATGTCCCGGAGGAGTAGAGTATTGTTAAAAAGAACTCTAGTGGCCCAGTTGATGGAATGGTATGTGGCGAAGCTTGCCTTCTGGAAGAGCTGCGTGATTAGGGATGAAAGATTGCGTAGTTCTTCGGAACTTGCGTCCGGAGATAATTTCTCGCACAAGGCGTTCACCGCAGTATTGAGAACGTCGGCTTGTGAAGCGGCACGAAGACTCAGCCGTACGCACTTGTCGTTTTCGTATAGGACGGAAGTCGGGATGTCAGCTTTCTTCGGAATTGATAAAGCGGTGCCGAAGTCCATCTTTACTTCACTGCCTAAGAACTCGCATTCGGGGGAGGTTGCGAAGTTATTCGGGTTAGTGGCGCTGTCGACTAGCGGGCGAAAGAAGCTGCTTTCACGGCCTGGTTGAGGTGGTGGTGGTTCCTTGTCGATAACAAGGGGGTCGCCTTTGCCGAGCAGGGAGCCTTCATTCCGGAAGAGGCAGGTTAACAGCGTGGTGGATTGCCCTAGTAGGTTGCGAGGTTTGGAGTCTCTGTCTCTGAGAGCAAAGCCGTAGCCAGTTTTTAGCCCACGGTTTATCACGGGAGCGTCGGTCGACTGCGAAGGTTTGAAGAGAAAACAGTCGGGAATGGTTTCTTCGACCGTCTTTAAAAGTGAAGCCAGGGAGAAAGTCTGGTCGTCGGCGGCATCGTCTGCGAAGTAGATCCTCTTGCCGGACGAAAATGGAGCGGCAGGCAGCAAAGCATCAGCGGCAGCCGCAGGGGCGGCAGCAGGGGAAGCCTGCGGGCGAGAGGGTGAAGAAGACTTGTGTTTCTTGAGAGCGCCAGGGGGAGGCGTCGAGTCCCGTTTACGGGAGTCACGGCTAGAGGCGGAGGTTACCCAAGCTTGCGTACGAGCGTGTCGGGCGGAAGACGTGCAAGAGGGAGGCGGCATGGGATTGTCTTGCAGCACACGGACTGTTTCCTGGACGATGTTCCGGACTTCGCTGCGGGAGACACTTCTACCTATTCGGGAGGAGTTGGGCGATAAATCCAAAGGAGAGCTGCGGGCAAGCGATCGAGATGCTGCCGTTGCTCGTTGAAGGGATTTCTTGGCTTCACGGTAGATGACTTTCGCCCGTTGAAAGTCGTCTTGTAGAGCCGTAAGGTCCAATTGCTCGGCCGGCGGGGTACTCTGGCCGGGTTGCAAGGGAGGGTCTGTGGAAACATTGACGCTTGTTAGTGGAGCTTCAGTGAAGGAGGCGGCAGGGATCGGACCAACGGCGGCGAGGTCGAGGGCGAAAGCAGTAGCTTGCGGGCGAAGGAGAGCATGAGAGGGAGCGGCGGGCGAAGTGGGAGCTTCGGGTAGAATCCAAATTTCCGAGCGAAAAACTGGGGAACTGCGGCGCGAGGTGGAGTGGAGACACCTCTGGAGGAAAAATGAATGCTGAAAGGGTCCGCGCTCTCGCTTTTATAAAGGAGTACTGCCACGCACATGCGCAGTAGGGACATGCAAGCAGGTGCCTGCGCACCGGAAGAAACCTCCAGGAGAACATCACATTCGAGGAAGGTAATGCTAAATTATCAGGTTAAGATGTTTTGGCAACAAAGAAACTCATTTTGGCCTATCTTTTACATATCCCTACTCCTTCAAACGGCTCCGCACCAAAACCCTTTGCTCTGCCGACTTTTCTATTGTTCTCCTGGCCCTCCAACAATCAAACCCCCGCAGCTCTCCTCGGCGTCCGCACTTTTGCAACCAAAATCCGCTGCTCCAGCATAAGAAGCCCCAGTTGCCCTCCCTCTACAGCTCAGTCAGCACAGCTCACAGATCTCTCAAGCTAGAAGGGTCACGCCAGTCGGGAGTGGAGACGTCAAGTCGAGGATGCCATGCCGGGCAAAATGGTAGTGGTTCGTATGTTTGTGGTAGCTTTTGAAAGTTTAATTTAGGACCCCCACCCCGTCTAAATTCATAGTTTAAAAGTTTAAACATAATTTCTAGCCTAGAGAAAATTATGGGAGATAATGCCATTATCGGCATTTTTGGTCCCCCACCCCCATAACGTCAGAGTGGTTCTCTTACTAAAAACCAAAAACTCTTTCTTGTTTGTCTTAAATTTAACTTTAATCCAAACAACTGACGGTTTGATCTTTGTGTAAGACTCAAGGGAAAAAGAACTTCATGCGTACTTTATAATCAAGTCGAGGCTTTTATAATTTGAGGAGTTGTCTTATCAACAGAAACTCTGAGAGGTTGATCTTTTGTTTAAAGCACTTAGAAACATAAATGTGAAACGGTTGATCTTCGTGCGTGATTGACGTCCAAAAACTACATGTCAAAGTTCGCGAATTTCAGATTTAAAAAACACGCGCGTGGAGGGATGCATCACTGATCTTCACTTGCCATCTGGATACCCCACTTAGCGTCAAGCTTGGCAGCCAGCGTAGGTGCCACCAATCTGTCAATGCCTTCGTATGTAAATCTGGAATTCGCGAACTTTGACATGTAGTTTTCGGACGTTTTTGTTTTGACATTTTTTCTTAAGAAGGTGAACGGGGTGGAATTCACCGAAAATTCAAAGGAACTTTGTGTGTGTGTTTCTGCCTGGTGGTTGTGTGTGTTTTCACGAAGTTATGTCGTATTCAAACCACTGTAAACGCCGGTTGCTGGTATTTTGCCAAGTGTTCTCGTCGATCGTCTTACAATTGGTGCATGGTTTTGGTACAGTGGTTACACGACCAGTGGCATTTGCATACTTGATGGGGATCGTGGTGAACATCTCCTAACATGAATACTGGACATTTACAATATTCGGGGCTTGGTGAGCGTGGATGATCAGGATTTAACGCCCCGTCCGTTGTGAAACAATAGAAAATTATACTGGAAGGGCACACTTGGCAACGACGTGTTCACTTTGTGATCGGAACAAATATGAAGCGCAGCGACGGGTCTGTTTTCCCGCCAAAACACTATGAGAAAATGCACGGTCAGTAATGCAGGACATCGACCGAACGCCACAAACCCGGCGCAAGAGGTAAAATCGTCAGGGCGACTGGGATGGAGCAATAGCGAAGAAACAAGGGACTGTGCAACATGACCTTGTAGACAAGAAGAGAGCATAGAAAAGGACGCCGTGCTCCTTAAGCGAAGACTTGCCGATCCAAAGGTCAGAAGATGAGGGTAGTGATGAAGAATGTAGCCAAGGCATAGAAGAAGGGTGTTTGTGACGAAGGATAGTGTCCATTGTGGAGGTTTTTCAGATGAAGCAGGAGATCAGATTAACGGAAGGTCGGGCAGCTGCCCCCCCCCTTTTTTTTGTCATCTGTCTCATGTATCTCGCCATACCGATAAGCAAGGGACATGGAGAGAAATAACGAAGGGCGGAGGAACTGCGAAGGACGAGACTTGGCCGAAGGGATGAAGGGCAGAGAAGAAGAGGAACGGAGCTGCAAGGATCTCGTACCAGACGAAGAACACAGGAAATGATCCGTGGGACGAACTGAACAGAGAATTCGTAGGCAACGAAGGAGAAGAGGTCTTGTGTACCCGGAATTTTCCTAACTGATAAAAGGTTGAGCATGTGAAGGATCCGACGTAGGAGACTTTAGTGAGCATGACAGAGTTGAAACGGAGAGGGATGTGAGGCATACTCGGTGTCACACATATGGAAGTAGTGGTCCGAATGCCAAATTGGGGGCAACCACCGGATGTATGGAGGTCTTGTCTTGTTTAAGAATCATTTGGTGAAGGTACGTTACCGCTGGTGGTAAGTGCAGATTGTTATTCTTGGTGGGGTTGATTTTTTGTTTTGTTTTTTTTATGAAGTTTTTATTCACAAGACGAAACAATGTCATCGAATCCACCCGAAGGTGAACGTCAAGCTGATTTTCCGAGAAGGAAGGTAGGAGCAGGATGCGAGGTGGCTAGAGCAGATGTGGAGACAGCTGACGACGAAGGCTAGACGAGTCAAGGAACACGGACACGAAGCAGGTCGAAGTGGAAAAGATGATCCTGGAAATATCTGGGAACCGGGAAAACGCAGGTCTAGGAGTTGCTGGAACCGTTCAAACCCCGGACGTCGCTGGCTAGTTGGGCTGTCTCAGGCGGAAGTCCCTGGAGAAGGCGAAGGCGGTGCTGCAGACGAAGGGACAGCTTCCTAACAGAGGAGGCAGGCAAGGAGGCGTATGTGAAGTTACGCTGGAGTCAGGCAGCCGAAGGGCTGGCCCATACGGAAGGTCTATCCGACGATGGACGAGTGTCTAGAAAAACCGGAAAAGATGACCCCTATTTCAGGGTCAAATCATGTTATGACGCGCCTTGAAGATTAACACTTAACATATGAAATGATAAAAATTTTTAGAGATGAGTAAAGATAGGGTTAACGAAGCAAAAACAGTCTGCACTAAGAAGAACATTTTTCCGGCCCCCAGGGTTGGTTTGTTTATCTTTCCACTTCTTCTTCTTCTTTTTGTGTTTTTTTGTGTGTGCAGGAATCCATGTCCAATAGGCTAGCCGGCCAGTGGATTCGCTTGTCTTCGTTTGTCTTAATGTCTTCGCTCGGATGGAGAGGAGGCTTTACGAGATGGAGATTTCCAGCAAAGTTGAAGATGTTAAATGAACTTGAAAATTTTGAGGTTTGGTTCCGAGAGCTTTTTTTTTTTTTAAATGGAAAAGTGTGGCCGGCTAGCAGTGCCCTTCCTAGTTGGGGGGAGTTAGGTGTGATCGCAGGCCCATGCAGTATTGTCTGGCTGTGACACTGCATGGGGTGCATGGAATGTCTGTCGTTGGAGTATCTGAAAGGCCAACCATGTCGTGGAGTAGAGGTTTGGAGGTGTTTGAGTTATCGTATTGCCAGAGCGAATACGTTTGTAGGTTGTGGGCATTGGATGTCGTTTTTATGGAGTTCCATGCTTCTGAAATGTGGGCTTGTTGGAGATGGAGAATGGAGTCTGGAACTTGAACTGGTTGTTGAGATGTGAG